>KZ507735.1:40200-67677 GCA_002844005.1 Limosa lapponica baueri
GTGGCCAAAAAGCAGCAGCCAGCGTGCCCCTGGCTCTCTGCCCTGCCGCGCCAGGCGGGCTGTGGTGCTGCCCTGGCTTGTGCTGTGGCTGCAGCCATTCCAGCCCGTGTGGCTGGTTGGACCCTCGCCAAGTCAGCCGGCCCCAGCTTGCCCTTCCCACGGCACCGCAGACCCCACAGGTGCCTTGGGGAGCTGAAACAGGAATGGCAGTAGATGGGGCTGCTGGAGGCTAATCCCCCGGAGGATTTATCACCGGGGTTTGCAAGGTGCAGACAGCCTGTACGCGAGTGCTAAGCTACGAGCCTCAGGGAGGGCAAGGCCGGGCACGAGAGCTGCAGCAATAAGCGGGCAGCAGCTCCCCGTTTGTGTGCGGGGCTCCCCCAGAGAGTCACAACATCCCCCCTGCCCCCAGCGCCAGAACCACCGCCAAGGATTGCCCTTTGGTGTTTCTTGGATGCTGAGTGCTAATGATGTTGCACATTCCTCCCCTCTGAGAGCAGCTGACAGGGAGAAGACATGTGCTTCAGTGCTGCTGCTGAAGACCCAAAAAGGTCTCTTTCCCCAGGGAGCGCTGGGAAGCAGCACAAGGGAAATCATAGAGGAGTCACCATGGGGGTCTTCACTGCATGGACACTCGTGCTCCCAGCCTGAGGATAATGCCTCATGGTACGTTAGACCAGAGCCCACAGATCCCAGTGCCACGGTGAGCGGTGAGGGCCAAGCTGAGCGAAGGGAGAAGTGAGTGTCATCCCCTGGGCAGCCCTGTGTGGGAGAGAGCTCTCCTCCCTGCCCAGCCCAGGCAGAGCCTCTTCCCCTGCCCACCCTGTGCCAGGGACGTCTCACTCCCTGGCTACAGCATCACTGCTTCCCACAGATTCGTTCTCCAGTTTGCTGTGAGATGTTAATTTTCCCCTTTCAAGCAGAGGACTGAGCAGGACTTTAAGTGGGGAAAGCCTGGGCCCCCAGCTAGTCAAATGTTGTTTTGATCACCGTTGGCCAGCTTTTCATCTTGGAGCATGGCCCTGAGGCATATTTTCTCCTGCAGCCCCTGAGATGCACACCAAGCCTTTTCCCTCCTGGCCACTCAAACCACTATCCCACCATGCAGCAGTTGGCACTAAGTGTCTAAGGGAAAGTTAGAGCCAACCTCTCCATTCCCCAAACCTTTGGAGATTGAGGATGGGATTTATCTGACCTCACGCAGACATCTACTGAAGGCAGGAGCTGGAGCGTGGGGCTCCACCACCTTTTTCTTCTTTCTTCTGCTGTTGTTTGTGGAGACTATGGGTGGGCCAAAAGCACCCTGACTGGGAGGCTGAAACTTAAACGGTTTAAGATCTATTATATGTTCTCAGTCTTTGAGACAATGGCAAGAAAGACAGGCTGTATTTAAAATATGAGTAGCTCCTCGGCAGAATATGATGTTTATTAATGTGATATTTATTTGCAAGAAACCAGTGATATTTATTAATACTTGTCACTCATAATGGACATGTTTTGCAGTAACACATTTTGATCCATCATTCTTTGTCACCTGTTCACTGTTACTAACTGCCATGGCTTTGCGATTTGCTGCTTTTAGGTATCATCATAGATCACTTGAATCACACGTTATTGTCACCTTCCTGACTGACCACTGTAGATTTTATGAACAGGAACCTCCTTATCTCCTCGAGAAGTACATGCAGATAAGTTCAAATTTTTAATTACTACCTCTGATTTATAGTCTATTAACCATTTGGTAAATAAAAGTTCTTCACAACATCCAAAAAGCTATTTCAGCAAGTGCCTTCCCAAAGACATTATTATCATCATCATATTTTATTACTACAATGGTAGTGTCTAAGGATCAGAATACCAGCAGAAAGCACTGAGCAGTTAAATAACAATAATATCCCTACCTTAAAGAGCTTACATCTATGCACAACAGTTTAAAAAGAGGTAGCTAAACATATAGAGTTTATTTGCATTTAATGCAAATAAATGCATAAGGAAACACAAGAAAACTAATGATGCTACTGGGGAAAAAACATTCCCACTGACACAATCAAATATAATGTGCTTCACTCAAATTATCCAGCAGAGAAAACTTCCACATTCAAACACCTGGAAAATTGTGACTCACTTGACGTGTTCTGATAATAATATTCTCCATGTTGGTTTTGTTTTGCTCTATTTACCCAGTCCTTGTAGTCAGGACAACCTGCTTCATGCCACCCCAGCACTGGAGCACTCACCACCCTGTCACAGCAATGCACAAGGAAACCAGGGCTGGGGGCTGTTGCTTCTTTTCACCCCAGGAATTGAACAAAATCGCAAATTGTTTCTACAAGGAAGAAAAATTGAGGGGTATGTTATTTTCCAAGTACATAAAACATTTTTTCCCCCTGAGTGTAGTAAGAGGCTGCCAACAACACACATTGTCTCTGGCCATGACTCCTTCCACCCCAAGTTTCATGCTTTGGGTTTTCTTTCTCGCAGTTTCACCAAAAGCAACTTTCTAGTTGTCTATAGAGCAGAACCCTGGTGGTTTCTCTCTTTATCTCACAAATATGCAACAGCTGCCACACCTTTCCTTCCTCCTGAGGTTTTTTCCATCACAGCATTAGGAAACAACTTGGACCCCAGGGTCCAAACTCATCACTGAATCATTGAATGGTTTGGGTTGGAAGAGACCTTCAAAGATCTAGTCCAAGTCCCTTGCTCCAAGGCAGGGATATCTTTCACTAGATCAGGTTGCTCAAAGCCTTGTCTAACCAGACTTTGAATACTTCCAATGATGGGACATCCACAACTTCTCTTGACAACCTGTTCTGGTGTCCCACCAACCTCATCACCATGCAGTAGTTTTCTGCTATGTCTAACCTAGGGGACCATTCAGTCTTCCCTTGTTCCCCAAAAGTAAATGCAGCTGCCATGGGCAAAATCTTCTGCATGTTGATACAACAGCTCAATACCCAGCACACCAAGGATTCGTTCATTTTCCTTCTGTCTGGTGCCATTTCGAATGCATGAGGTCAAAGCACACAGAACAAGCACACATCTGGGACTTGGGTAAGGCATCAGAGCAGAATGTGTGTGGAACCAAAGAATTAAACACTATCTTTACTACTTCTGCCACATCAGTTTTGACCTGCCTGGCAGCTACTCTTATCCCAGAACACAACAGAGACAACTCGGGATGAGGGAATGGATAACCTGGCCATTAAGCTTTAGATTGGCACTTAATAGCATGGTTAGCAGAGGAATATCTCACAGGTTGCATGCCTGCTGTGTCCACCTTACAATGGCAGTGTCCTCTGAGCTATCAAACGTCTTTGATAGGAAGGAAGTCTGCACTGAGGTCTAGCTGAATGTAAGCTACCAAATTGTGCTTTGCTTTGAGCTGCTTACTTCAAAAAGGCAGAGGAAGCCCTCAGAATGAAACCTCTTGCTCTGTTTTTTATTAGCAATTAATATGGACCTCAGTGAATGAAAACAACATTGAAAAATGAAGAAAATGCTTCATAAAATTACATTATACAAATTGTTTTAATGGAAAAGCATGCTTCCATTATTAGAGCCCATAGTGCCTGTTCTACAGTCATGTTCTTAATCAGACTAATTGCTCTTGCTTCTGCAGTTTAGAGGAAAGGGAGGGATGCACACAATTGTCAATGTAGATTAACACTCATTTACAACCTCCAAATCTGCCCTGTGTTCTGCAGCAGCTCAGCTGAGCCACGGACATCGCCCCCCTCCTCTGCCCAAGCTCGACGAGGTTGAGAGGCAACAGTTTCTTGCAGGAGTGCTGAACTGTGCTTGTGCTAATGCTCTTGCTCCCTTTTTTAATTTAACCAGGCTATCTCTCACAACAAACGACAAATAAGCCCCCCAGGAACTGAAGTGGAAGTGCATGGGCATCTTCTGGGTTCACAGTAGCAGTACCGGTCTAAAAATTTGTCCCCTGGAGGATAAGGGCCTCCAGAGCAAATTCACACACACAGAAAAATTGCTGTTTGTGTGCACATTGAATAAAAAGGCAGTTGACCTTCCCTGTACTTGTCTGGATGGGAAAGGTGATTTTTATTTGGGAACGCAGTGATGACACAGAGTGCCATTCTGGATAGCTTATTTGCCTAGAACAGTGGTAGTCAATTTGCCATAAAGGACAAAAGCATCCAAGAGCTCACATGCTCTACCTAAAGACTTCCATAACAACTTCATTCTCCTTGTAGGCTTTCCTTATCAGAAACAAAAGCCTGCTCAATAAGCTTGGATCTTGCCGTGCCTCAATATGACACTTTAGTGCAGTAATAATGACAATATTGACACTTTTTACGCAGTAATAATTTCAATGTTACACATTTTTGGTAGCAACAAAATAAGGTATCTGCAAAATGACAAATGACTATTCCTCCTTCTACTCTCTTGGGCTGAAAACAATGTGAGAAACTCCCCATTTCCTACCTACAACTTAGGTTTGTTGCTAGAAGAGCTAGATCTCAATTTGGAACCTGAATAAAACCTTCAGATCCTCAAGTCCAGCTCTCTGCTTTTGCATGATTTTACTTCAAAAAGGGCTCCATGCCAGTCAAATCAATGTACAGTTGGATTCGGAGTTTGGCTTTATTTTTCCTCTTGTTCTGGTTTCAAAACACCAAAGGTCAAATGTGTGGCATTACTGTGAATTCTTGCACAAATAGGGAAGACTCAGGTCCTTGTGTGTTGTCAGCACCATGATTACTTTGTGAAGAGCCTGTGGAAGTTTTAAGTGAAGAAACAGAGTTGGGTTACTACTGCCAGCTTCAAATATTTAAATACCATGAGTCAGATTCCCCCAAATCCAGACAAACAATTTTCTTTAAATAGCAGCAACTAAGGAGCTCTCTCCACTTAAGCAGTTATTACACTCTTGGATCTACAAGCACAAGGGCAAGAAGCTTTATTTTTGTGAAAAGCAAGACCCTCACCTCATCTCAGATCTCCAGGACTCACAGGTCTAAAAGCTCCCAAGGTGACCAAAAAAAATCACAGGCATAGTGCTTAAATAAACCTGTCTCCAAATGCTGGTTTGGTTTCCAAGTGCATTGATTTGGCATCCGGGTAAGTATTGGGTTTCTTTTCTTCTCTTTTCTTCAGTGCTCTTTTGTTTCACATACAGGCAGGAAAACAGTGCTTTTTCAGAGGGTAGTGTGGTAACATCCTTGCAAGTAGGTCCAGAGTCTCTTTTTCCCCTTTGAAATGCCTTAGATTATGAGATAGTTTCAAGTTAAAAAATTGCCAGGGAAGGAAATTTCTTCAGAAGTGTCCTTTGAGTCAAAGATAAAAGTGATGCCCAGCAGGTATAGGCTAGCAGTAGTCAAAGAAAAGCTAACTCCCAGCAGATGCTGTGAATTTCACTCCCTCTAGTTCTGCTACTGTATAAGACTACATCATTCCCTATTTCTAATCCTTTTTTCCTATCCACTAGCTGTACCAATAAATATGCAATAAATCTGCCAGTGAATCTGCCTTTCTAGACTAATTATCCTGCTGTTTGTGATGTTTTCCCTGAGAACAGGACTTAGACTACTGAACATTTCCTGCAGTGACCCAAGCTCCATGGAGAGGTGACACATCTGGCCAACTCTGCAGCAGGTGAAGCACACCCCAAAGCCGTGGGAGCGGGCACCAGCTTGGACCTCAGGAAGGTGATCTTCAACTTCCAGGTCTAGCAATGATCATCTGATACATCAGTAAGCATTTAACATCTCTCTTGGTAAATCCGAGATTTTGGGAAAGTTCATATTCTGTGGAATTATACATTTGGATGCAATACTATCAATGCAGAAAATGTTATGATTTTTTTGCAGGAGGGGGGAAATTCACCTGGAAAGACAGGGTAGGCACCCAGACCAGGTACCAGGAGAGAGGCTGGCAGTGAGAGTGTTTCTGAGACACCCGTTTTTATCTCTTGCAAATCTCTATTACCATTTCAGCCCATATTCCTCATTTGCCCTCATGCCAACCATGTTGGTTCTCACTCTAATTTAATCCTGGGGCAAGCCAAGGAAAGAAGCTCAGCCTCAGGTCTGTGTCCTCAACACAGCTTCCCCAAGAAAGCCAGGTATGCAGAGGAGAGTGACACACAGCCACCTGTTCTGGTAGGGCAAATTATAACGCCAGATTCATTGGTGCTACAGCATAAAATCAATGTTGCACATTAAAGGGTTCTTTAATGGACATCAAGAAGGAAATGTCATTCTTGTCTGGTTACATAAATTAACTTTTAGAAATTATCTACATCCCTAGCACATCTCTAACACACTTTCCTTTAAGATTTTTGAGGACCAGACCACTCATAGGCTACTTCTCATCTCTACGTCCAGAAGCATTTACAAAGGTCTTCCTGTTCCCCTATAATACCTGGAAACTTGAGTTTGGAAGATCAAATGACTTTCCCCAGCCACCTAACAGTCCTGTGGCAGACCGAGACTCCTGGCTCAGCTCCTGGGGTCCCGGCTATCAGCACAGCTGCTCAGGCCGTGGCAGTTTCATTGTGTTATCTGAGAAGCTGTAATGAAATAGCTTATTTCCATGTTTTCTAAGTAACCTGTGCTTCGTGCACCCCCATTGTGCCAGTATTGCAGGCAGAAACCCAATAAGCCCGTGTTGACTCCTGCATACCCGAACAGCAACCGAACAGTACCATAACCCCACTATGCAAAGTGGCTTTAATACACTTCTTCTAAGTTAACTAAATGTTAATGATCTTCTCTGATAAATAAAAGCCCTATAAACTGTTCCCAGTGGCACAGTACTGATCAGGAAGAAGTGTATCTCAAGGCAAAGCCTTTACACTGAAGTTTTATATCAAGAATATGCTGAAGCTTCATCATAAATAATTAAATAGCTTTCTAAAATATTAATGCGGTTTGTTGATGGCTTCTGTTTTGCTTATGGTGTTTCAAAGATGTTGACTGTAGGCAAGTATAGATCTTATCTCTGATGAAAAAAAGCTTTGAAAATAGTCTAACACCTTTGCAGTTGAAAGTCTTTCTCCAGACAGGGACTTTTAACTGAAGTGTGCTGTCTGCAAGGCAGCACTCCTAAGGAGAAGGATCTAAAGATCAAAACAGAGCACAGTAAAGTCACTGCAAACAAATCTATTTGGTGTTTGACCAACTAATGTCAGCCACTTACAGATGACAGAAGTTTGACTCCATAAGGCCACTTCCAGAAACATGCTAGTCTAGGCGGAGATGGTCTGAAACAATAATTGACATTATTTCCAAAGTAATTAATATCAGAAGTGGTTAATCAAGGCTCTCCAGTGCTGAGGAATCAGATAACAGACTGTAGTACATCACTTTCCTTATTATAGTTCCCCTCCATTTAGGAAGAGCTTATGGGTAACAAGGCTGATGGTATCTAACAAATGAGTACTATCTCAGTTTCTGGAGCCAATCACAATGTTGCAGATAATTAGAACTGCATTTTTAAACTTGGAGAAATGTATCAAAGCCTTTCCAATTATTTTTCTGTTCGGAGAGACCCAAGATTTCCAATCAGCTAATGAGGAATCTGGATTATTCCAGTCTGGACCCTCCGCCAAGCAGAGGGCACAAATGCCACAGCTCTGGTGCCAGCTTTATGAGTTAAATACCTGTTTAAGCTCACTCTCCTAAGAATGATCCCACTTGGCCATGAGCAACTTTTGTTGTGACCCACACGCCCTCTGCTCCAAGCTGATCCATCACTAATGTTTCTGTGCTGTTTGTTGATGATGACAGCCCAGAAAGAGCAAGTGTCCCAGTGGATTGCACTGAACTCTAGGGATTTCATGTCAAGAAAAGAGGGTTTATGTTAAAGGAAACAGAAAAAGACATACAGAATCAGAAAATCTCCTGCTACTTTCTAAGTAGAGTCCCAGATGTGGAAAAGCACCCCCCACATCTTTGCCTCGGTGCCAACACAGTAAAATAACCATTTTCAAAATGCCAAAATTAAATCACCTCCTGTTACTGTGGTAAACCTGCAGAAGAGCATGGTTAATCTGTTGTATTGAATGCAGGAAGCTGTTATTTGTGTTATTATCTGCTGAGCACAGATTCCAGCACTGCACACAACTGCAGGGCATCGTTATGCTGGAGCTCGCCTGCTCTGGTGTTTATGTTAAATGGGTTCACATAAGTACCAGTGTAAATGGTCAAATTCATTATTCCCTCCTAGGAATGTGCTCTCTCTGTTTCAAAATGAGAAGGAATTGCTTCTGTTGACTCCCGTGGCTTAGTCAGACACCCAGAGCAAGGTTTGCCTGCAGACCTGTCATTGCAACATGACCTCGAGTCAATTAGGCCATTTCAAAAAGAAGAGAATATTGAATGTCACTGGCAGATGGAGAAGCTCTGTACTAAGTAGATAAAGTACACATACATTTGGGGGGAACACAAATGAAAAGAACAAGCAGATAAAACTGAAATGTTGCTAGACCTCGGAGCAGAAATGCATTTTTCTGGGGCATGTTCTGCCTCAGCCGGGCAGGAACAACAGAGCAAGGAGCAGTGGTGTCAGAGGGGGTGTTCTCCTGCAGCCTGCCCTGAATCATGGTCCTGCCTGCACCACTGAGATTCCCAGCAACCTCCACTCATGACAGAGCCTAGGCAGAAAAACCATTTTAAGTGCTTTGTAGTTCAATCCATTCACCTGTATAAAGAAGGATGTGCACCGCTTCCTCCCCTCCTCATACAGCACCCGTGAGCCTCCCTTCAGTGGTGTCGTGTTGGGGCACAGACCTTTTTCTGAGTGCCTGGTCCGTCTTCCATAAAGGACACTTTCAAAACTACCAAAGTGCCTTCTAATTGCTTTTGCATAACACTATTGGTCTAGATTCTTATCTTAGCAACTTAGCACCAAAATATCACTTCCTGATCAAAGCACTGGAATTCACACTACTTTCCCTCTTTGCTTGAAGAAACGAAATTATTAACTAGGTTATTAGAATAAAAAATTAACACTGTATGTATTCACAATATTTTGCTCCCACTAATTAATTTCTGACTGAATACCCTGCCAGAGGATCAACTTACTACTGAGACAGAGATCACAGCACACAGAAGCTTAATTGGATGGGAAGAAGTCCCAGAAGGACACAACACCCTTGCATCTTGATGCTGTGCTGGATTGAAGGCTGCCACGGGCTGGGCAGAGCTGGAACCGTGTGAGCTTGTGCAAATGCGGTTGTTGCGCTTTGCTGGTGGTGGGGCTCTCATTGCAGGCATCGGAACATGCGCAGGAGTGCGTGTCCTTTGTAACAAAGAGGGGTTTTAATCAGCTTTGCATCCCCAAAAGCGGCAGGACTACATCTGAGCAACAGGATGGTCAAGCATTCAATGGCACCATGTCAGGATGTCAGAGAGCCTCAGGTCTGTCTATGCAGGGAACATGCCCAGGGCTGGCTGCCAGAGGTCTTGCTTGGGTGGCTCCGAATTGCCCCATCCCACCATGGCATCCTTGCAAACGACCCTTGTCTGTGTGGCCTTCAGCAGCACAAGGGGAGGGCAGTGGGGCTGGGGGTGACCACCATGCCCATGACCCTCATTCCTGAGGCCCACAGGACCACTCAGGAGTGTATCCCACCTGATCATGCTGCCAGGAGCCATTGCAGAGGGACATGTCCATAGTCAGACAGGACTAACCTCACTATGGTTGGTTGCGGAAAGGGGAGACCAATGCATACAAGTTTGTTTTAGCCAACAATAGTCAACCAAACCAGGAATGTAACCAAAATTCATCAGCAAAAACATCCACAGGACAATCCCTTACTGGGAGAAATTAGATTGGCAGCTGTCATCTGCTCTCTCTTCCCTTTTTTAAGAGAAAATTGTGAAAGATTTCATCACAGGGCAGCACCTGTCCTGCACTGACCTTCAAGGCCACGGCCGGTCTTGGTCTTGGTACATGGTCAGTACCTCAGAGACATGAATCCACCAGTTTTGGAGGATGTGGAGCACAATCCTCAGAGGAGCTCCTCCTTAAGGCTAAAGGCTGATGGAAAAACGAGTAACTCAACACACAGCATTCCAAAATTATAATCAAAACTGAATATTGGATCCTTTTAATGAAATTTCTCTGATCTGTCACTTCTGCTAACTGAATGGTGGTCAAATGACCTGGGGCAAATTGAGACAGTGTCCGTGGAAAACCACCAGCAAATTAAAAAGCAAAATGCAGGTCTTCTTTAAAACAATCTTAATCCAGTTTGTTAGAAACCTGACTCTGAGTTCTGCCAGCAGCCTGGTAATGCTACTAAAAGACAGTTGTACTCTTTTGCAGAAAGAAAGGGTAGAAGTTCTTCAATTCTCCTCATTCAATACTGAGATGAAAGGTCCTTTTCTTTACCAAAAAGTTGCTAGCTCTCAGTAGACCATAATCCTCATGATGGAGTCTTAAGGTTAACTGCCTGGGTTGGGACATTTGTCCTTTGAAATATCTTTCATGCTCAGATAAATCATTCCCTTCCCTCGATGCATTATCTTTTTTCCCAGCAGCCATTCAAATGCAATCAAAACATCTGTGAAGGCACTGCAGATGGGAGATAACAGACACCTCGAAATTGCAAGGAGTTTTGAAAACACCTACAGAACACCCAAACGGGTGTTTGATGCAACGTTCTGTGTTTTATTAGCAATAGTCGTAGTAGCTCACTGGATGCTCTGAAGTGCCTCGCTCACTCCTCTGTGTGACTTGTCTCTCCCTCATCCCAAACGCTGCAGCCCATCACGGTGGACAATACTGACTTTGCAGAGCAGCGTTAAGGGATGAAGAGTGCATGCACTGTAAATTTACAGGCGGCCCTCTACCAAAAACAGACCTCGCTGAAAGAAAGCAGGGGCCGGGCATGCTCATGGGCTTGACATTTAAGAGACTGTCATCACACCAGCATTAATGAAGTTTGCACTAACACTTGTCACTGTTTGTTCCTGGATGAAGTATGTGCAGATTCCTGGCACCCAGATGATTTATGTGAGAAAGCACACAGCAGATGGGAGCAAAGGACATTAAAAAAGGAACCTGGAGCATGAGTGAGGTGGTCCTGGTACATTTACCCCTGCTTGATCTCCTGAAACAGTGTCACAACAGGATCACGTTGCCTATCCAGACCTATAGATGTGAAAGAATTGCTGGGTCCTCCCCCATTGGCATGGCCTGAATTATCCAATGGTGCAGCTAAATTCTGCCCCAACTCTCACTAGAAGGAGCATGGAAAAGAAAACAAAGGCTGCCAAATCGTGGCCTGTGCTGGCTGGACTTCCTCAGACAAATTTGGGGAAGACCAGCACAGGCCAGCAGCTCATCCTGGAAGGCAGATGCAGGAGGCCCCAGCTTTAAGGAAGGGAATGCAGCTGTGGGGATATGGGCTGTGTCACACCATGTGTGTGCAGGGCCAGTCAAAGGGCCTGGAATATTTCAGAGTCTTGGATCCTGCTGTCCTGATCATCCATGTTGCTAAAACATCGTTTTCGTCCCAGATAGTGTCTTGGGAGCGAATTAGTCAGCCTCCACTGAAACTAAACCGGTGCATGGTTCCTGGCAAGAGCCACTCCAGGTGGGCAGTGTGGACAAGGCTGCACCAGGCTGGGCTCCCGCTGCCCTCTGCAGCCTCCCTGCATCCTCCTGGGGGCCTGCATCCATCAGACAGACACCCACACTGCCTGCCAGGGCCTCTGAGAAGCATCCTCTACTTAAGGAGGTAAAACGATTCTGCTGGTGAACTGTGGCTCGCCCTTCACACCTCTTCAGACTCTTTGCAACTTCCACAGGGAAGATGAGGGATGAGCACTGTACAAAGGGGACACAGCCACTGGCTGTAGGCACAGCCAGCCCCCAGTGCTGTGGCCATGGATGCCATCTGCTGTGCCAAAATGCCTGCACCCAACACAGTGCCTCCTCCAGCTGCTGCGATTCTCATTCTGAGAGCTGCTTTTCTCAGGCTTCGGTGAACGCCCAGGGCTGTACTGCTGCCCCCGCAGCACCCTGCCTCGGGAAGGCTCCACTCGAGCAGAGCTCCGCTCCGTGCTGCTTTGGGAGACCAGAGCGTGAGCACCAGTCAAATTACATGATGTCTCACAGTTTCTCAGAAAAAGGTCACTACAAGTCTGTGTGTGAGGAAGTGCACCTTGATGGAGGGTTTCTTCTGTTTCTGCTAGGCCACGCTGCTGAAGAAGTTGATTTTTATATTATTTGGGCAAGAAAATGGGAGAAATATATTCACAGCAAGCAAAATGGAAAGGAAAAAAAAGAGGGAATACAAGGGAGAGGTTAATTTGGTGTTTTTCTGGTGTTCGCAGAGCCTTCTAGCTACTAGTTGCAGTGAAGCTGGGAATGCCTTCCTCTTTGCAGAAGTAAGACCTCAGCTGTGGTTGAACTTGCAACCTCCATCGTTGCCACTGTGTCCTTAGCTTAGGGGCCAGAAAACGGCCTCTTTATTGACCAGTACGGACACAGCCACAGGTTGTGCCAGTCACCCGGCTCTGGGAGAACGTGTCTCATACAGTGTTTTGCATCCTGAGCCGACGTCCCCCAGAGAGAAGGCAGTCTGTCAGCCTTACATAGCAGCCCTGCACCTTGAGTCTGTACAATGTCCCCACCAGGATGGAGGGCTGAGGTGGGTCCAAATCCTGCCACATGTTCCTCACTCCCTGCTGCAAATCCCTTCCAGGAAAACTCATCACCTGTCTATTTCAAAGCGGGCCTCAGAAAGTGAGGTCAGACACAGGGTTCACTGTAGTTAGGACCTTCACCCAGTCCTCACCAGCACAGACAGGTACCGCAGGAAGGCCCATGACAGCCCCATTGCCGCAGTGGATGCCCTTTGCAGAGACCAAGGGACACCCACCTTCAGCAGACGATGCTCTGCTGGAAGCCAAGAGCCTGAGAAAACCATCCCAGCCACAGTGTGTTCCAGCCAAGGGGGGGGTCTCCAGCAGGTCCTCCCTGCTGCACTGGGGGAAGCCCCACGGCAGCTCCTGCGGGGGCCAGGGGTGGGTGAGAGGTGCCCAGCACCCTGCCCTGCCTCCCTGTGTTCCTGTGCAAACAGAGCAACCACCCGCTCCCCGCCAAACACCTCCCTTAGACTAAGAAAAACAACCAGACCAAGAGCAAAATCCCTCTGACAGAGCACAGCGAGTGTTGCCGCCCACGAGCTGGTGCAACGCAGAGATAAGATGGCATCCCATGGAATCCATAGTTAGTGCTCAGATTGTATCTAGCTAATGCAGGCATTTCTCATGTTAGCACAGCTAGGCAAACACTGTAGGAAGGAAGGAACCCGATCTTTGTGCACGCCGATTCCTGTTTCACTAAATCCATAACCTTAATATAACATCAACACGGCGTGTGCATTTCTGCTGTAATTGCATTCCAGCTGCCTGAATGCTCCTCTTAATTTAGTCAGGCTACTTTAGCTTTGTTGTGAGTTATAAATCATTCTTCCTCTCAAGAAACAAATTAATTTACAGATCTTAAAAGAGATAGGATTACCCAGCAGGATTTCTTTTTTTTAACACATGCAACATATAAACTTTATTAAACGAAAGTAATTTCTTCAGAGAAAACCAACAGGCACTTACACTAATGGCAGAGGGAACCAAACTGCAAAGATTTTTGAGCTCCAAGCAGCATAGCAGTCTCCTCACAACTGATTTGAAGGAGCTCTGCTGTGAACAGTACAGCAAAGCAAGAACACCAGTAGTATCCTGTACTTGTGCAGGTTTTTAAGTATTCACTGATTTTTCCAGGGCACAAATATTACGCACACACACATATTAGCATCAGAACATGAAGCGGTGGCTTGTTTGAGGTCGGTCGCCTCTTTCCACCCTGAGCAAGCTTTTTCAGTCAGTTCAAATTTTTGTCATGGGTTTGGTTAATTTTTCAAGGAGGGGGTGTTTCTGTGGCTCAGTAGTTTGAGGCTAAAACCTAAAACTTTCCACATTTTGTTACAAAGATCTGTGTTTGGATGACCTACTTGGTTTATTGAACAATCATCATCATCAGTTAAAGCAAAACCTATCTTTTCTGGACTATCGGCAAGCAGCCATGCTCTTGTGCAGCCCTCTTCCAGCCACGCTTCCCCTGTTTTCAACCTCCCCCTTGGTCGTCCATTTACTGAGTTACATCGTTGTGTTTTGAAAGGTGCATTTTTGCTTATCAGAGTGCTGTTCCTAATTAAAATAATTAGATACTCTGTCAATAGATGGTGCTGAAGAGCAGCAACGTCGCCCTGGACTGCTGTAGCATCGAGAATATTCCTAAAGAATTGCCACTGCTGTCACTAGCTGCTGTTTACACAAACTTTCAGTGACCTGCACTTCTGGAGACATTGCGCTGCTTCCAGTCAGCTACATAATAAACTTTGGTATGTCTATAAAAAACATCTTAACATTCTTAAATAAACATTAAAACTTCATTTTGTGCAATAATAATATGCCTCCATATTTTTTTGAGCTATCTTCTTTAATGCCTTCTTTGGAAGCTGTCTATAACGTAGTTTCAGGATGTGGAGTCTGCTCTTTTGGAGTATTCTGGACACTCTGACACTGCCATTTATGAGGACAAAACACACCTTTCAGCTGTGGTCCCAGTGATCTTTCTGCCCTGCTGTGCAAGCTCTGCTTATGGCATTGACAGCGAGGGAGACTGGCTGGAGATGAGCTGGTGAAATAAAGTTTATTTTGAATAGGGTGATGTCATGGGTTCAAGTTCGGTGATGCTGACCCCAGGCCATGGATTTAAGATGAAAATACCACAACTGTTCCCAGCCGGTAGCTTAACAAAAATACATCAGTCTTGAAGGGCATGGGAACCTGCTCTTGGAGGCTGCACACTCTGAGAGAGCTCTGAGAACTAACTTTCTCTTTTCCCTCTTTATATGTCCAAGAGCCAGATCATGAAAAAAGAACAATTCTCCTACTTCCAGAAGAGTTAAATTTTATATTACTTTGGGAATTTAACATCAAGATTTTAAAGAGGTGTTGCAACTTAACTAAAACCAACATATTTGATGCTGAACAACCGGATGCAATGTGTTGACCTGCGTTGTACAAGAAATCAGATTTTTCCTTCTGGTTCTTTTCTATAAAATCTATAACTTGCAGTCTTATGTGAGAGAACAATTAAATTGTACCTGTAGAAGAGTGAAGGATTCACATCGCATACAAATCTTGTTGAACCTGCTATGGGCTTCCCATATCTGCTGTGTAATTCTCTGTGCCTCTTTCACCTCTCACGTAAATTGTAACACTTCCAGCTTGCATAACCCCTTCGTACAGACACTAATGCCCATAAGAATAGAGTATTCAGCTTGGCTGGTATCTCTAGACCTGGCTTGGTTCCACCTAAATCTAGGCATCCAAAACAAGAAAACTCCATAAAGTGTTATTGGCATCTCCAAGGCAGAGCTGAATTGCTCACTCCAAGGACTGCAGAGAGAGCTCAGGAGGATGAGACTCCCAATGCCTTCGATGCTGTTTGTCTGATGAATGTAGGTTTAGGTGTAGCCCCGAGTTGAAAATTAATACTATGATGTCACACCTCATCAGATTATCATCAGGTCTCACACTTAAATTGCCAAGAGATTTTATAGGCCGTGTTTTGGTGAAAGACTAAGACAGTCCCAGGACCCTTCACTTTGCATTTTTAGGAATCTCTTTCTACTTGCTCAAAATTTTTCATGATTGATCATGTAGCTTGTGCAGCTTCTCTCTGCCAAACTCCCTGAATTGATTGAAATAGATATTTACAAGAGAGATCTGTATAATGCAATGAAACATCCCACAACACATAAAGTGTGAGTGAATGGTGCTGACAGGAACTGATATGCCTGTCCCAGACATCACATCATATAGAACTGAGTATGTGCGACTTAGGAAAGGTCAAAAATCTTAAAATAGCTGATGTCCAAAAGCTCATCCTCTCCCTCAAACTCTAGCACAGATAATGTCACCACTCAATTACTGCCACACTGATTTTTTCTTTTTCTAACACACCATGACATTCTCATGCCAGATAATTTTTGATGTCTTGTAACCAAACCTTGGAGGGAGGCTGGATGTCACACATTTTTATTTGGATACTTGGATTTAATGTGAGTGACAGCTGGATTTTTTTCTCCAGCTTATTCCAATGTTAAAAAGATTCATGCTAAAGTCTCATCCATGCACCTTCTCTCAGAGGTACCAGATGATCGGGCATATGCGATTCATTAACGGAACATTTGTTTCCCCAGGAGCAATACATGTGTCATTTGTGCTCTGAAGCGATGCACCTTTCTTAAAGAATCTGCACCTACTTCCATCTCATCCGCAGGTCAGACAGCGAGTAGGGGTGGTGTATCTGGCCCCCATCCCGTGCAGAGCAGAGTTTGGGGGGCCAGCACCAGCTTATGACTTTGCAAGGCCAGGCTTCAAGTACCTCTTCCATGCTCAGAGCATGGACTGCATCGCAGTGCCGGTTAGTGATGCAGAGCCCTTCTGCAAGTCAGCTTTGCCTCCTCTTTGCCCAGGTAGCCACTCCACAGGGATGGGCATAGGAATTTAGGGTGAGGAAGAATAAGACACCAGATGTGCACAACCACCCGCATACCAGAGGAGGCCCCCACATCCAGTGGGGTCACAAAGAGAGAAATGACCACCTTGCATCGCAGGGATGGCAAGGGCATGGGGTCATTGACAGAAGGACTGACAAAAAAATATCAACCTTGTCCTCACTGAAATCTTGAAAGACCTTCCAGACCTTCTTTGTGACATTAATACACATCTTAACATTAGCTACCAACAACGTGACACAAAATTCTTTTGTATGAAGTTAAATGACGAGCCTGTATCTGTGAAACTGAATTCTAAAGTTTTCAATTCAGAATATAAGCCAGCCAACTCACCAAGATGTCCCAGTGTAAGTGACGGGGAATCTGAGCTGGCATCCTGCCCTGCACTGCTGCCCTCTTCTTGTAGTTAAACAGATGTCCTGTCCGGCCCAATTTGTTTGAATCAGACTACAACCTACTATTATAGTCATATTTTAAAACCCTTGGAAGAACAAATCCATAGTTAATGGGCTGTGCTTGTAATCTCACACTTTTTTTTTTTTTTACACAATTTTATTTTCAGTGGTCTATATATTGAGATTAGCTACTGCCTGTGCACTCACACCGCTCCACAAGACGGTTCTATGTTTTGAAGCCCAGCCAAAGTCTGAGTCAATACACGCCTCTGTGTACTTTCAGATGAAACCTATATTATGTTACCGCTGATCGTACCACTAGTTATACAGAATAAAATAAAATCCCCCCTCAAAGGGAAAATTCTACATTGGAGGGGACTGAGTATCCAAATTAAAATTAAAATTAATACAAACCTGAAAATAATACCATATTTAGAAATATAACATACTACACTGCTACAAGCATTTTTCCTGTAGTAGGTGATTATCACATACTGTCACTAACTAAAACATTTCTGTGTTTGCACTACGAACTTGACAGCATCCAGACATCAATAACCAAATGTAGTTTCCCCCTTGATTGTGCTGCAATGAAGTTAATATTCTTCAAACACACCCTGTTGATGCTGATGGGTTTAAGCAGCACAAAACCTTCAGTGAACTGTTCATGCAATAATCGCCTACAAGAAGATTCAAGGGGTAAACCATTTCCTTTCACATTCCCTCAAAAATGCAACCCTTAAAAAATATATCTACAAGTTCTCAGAAAACATTGTCAAGGATACACTATTTTTTTATACATAATCAAGACCTAATCCTTACTTTAACTCAGATTTATAAGGCGAGATAACTGCCATTCCTCAAGTCTGGATAGCCATAGCATTTACTGCCCCAAACAGGCAACAGCTAGTGGTTATCTAATTTAGTGAGATTATTGCCCAATCAAAGCAATATTGTAGATTAACATCTAATTCATTGCTCATTTGAAATGAGTGAAGAAACCCCACCACAACTCAGCAATGAGAAAAAGACCCTCAAGTTGGGTTGAAAACACCCCAAGTTGGCAAATGTGGTTTCTACTTCTCACACAGAAATCTCACTAAAAATGTTCTTGTACTTCTTACAGCAAAGCTCAGCCATTAAAATAATAATTTGGTCACTAAAATCAATTAATATAATTTTGAGCAATAAAGGAATTCTGGCTTAAAAAAATAAACAAACCAAGAACCAACTCTTCAGCTGCTGAAAACTTTATTCTTTTGTTACTTCATACACCTGAGCTATGAAGGCTTGTACAAAAAAAAAAAAATTTAAAAAAAATAAAATCCCAGTATGGTTTTACTGATGTTAAAACTGCAGCCTCATATTTTTTAATCATTTACTGCAAACATGAAGAGGGGGAGGAAACATGCCAATGAATCTACTGAAAGCACTTAACCTTTTGGAGATGATGCCATTATTGTTGCAATGAGGATTGGCTAAGATGCTTCCTTTTTTTTTTTTTTTTTAAGAAATACCAATTTTATTCAAATCTTTATGCAGAAATGTGTCCCATTCCAAGGAGAAATTCACTGGGAAGTGAACTTCAGTTTAAATCCTTCTGCTGTCTCAGCCAGAAAAAATACCCTCCACCTAGTGGGAATGCACCACACAACAGGTCACTGAGAGAGAAAAAAAAGGTATTATGAAAAAACAGATTCAAGCTTTCCTTACTAGCAAAATTCAAAACAAAATACTTTTAGCAACCCCAGCTGCGACAGGGAGTGCAGCAATATGAAGAGATAAACACTTGGGTGGAATGTCAGGAGCAAATCCTCCGGCGGAGGAATGAAGTCCCTCAGCACATGGAAGGTGTATGTACGTAATACAGGTTGCAGAACTAGACCCTGTGAGAAGCTGAGTGGCTTTTGCAAGATGCTATTTGAGGGTACCCAGCACTGCAGTGTGGGAACCATGAAGCCCTCTGATAGCATCTTGCAGATTTGGGTCCCTAATGCAATATAAAACATATTTGCCCCAGTTAGTGACCTGAGAGCATGCTTTGGCTTAGTTTTTTCCCCCAAGCACTTGCTGTTAAGTTAATTAAGCATTTTAAAATAACAGTCTCTCACTTCCCAGAGACTCCACATAAATACTACTCTCTCTTCTTCTAAGGGCCAGACTTTCTGCAAGGGTAAATCAATACAGTTTCACTGATTGAGGATCTGGCCTCAAAAGTCTATCCAGTGCATTAAAACCAGCGCAGCATGACATATGCCTTGGCAGTAGAACAATTCTCCAGATTAATATTTGAGGGAAATTTGGCAGTTAAAAAAAAAAAAAAAAAAAAAAAAAAAGCTGTATTTTGAAGTGCTGCCATTTCTTTAATCGGTGCTGACCACCACAGTCTCTCCTCTTGTGAACTGTACAGTTATGGCCGGAGCTTCACTGTCGTTCTCCTCAAGCTTTAGCGCAGCGTTGTCCAAGCCGGTGCTGCTGGGCTGTGGCAAGGCAGTGGGTTCTGCTGTCCGAGTTGGAGTGGAGCAATACAAGATGAAGCCCACCATGATGATAACGAAGGACAGGATATAAAGACCTGAAAACTGGCAGAGCAAAGAAAGACATGCATTAAGTCTTCTCTGATGTAAAAACCATGTCAATACTGCCTTGTTTTAAGAATGTGAAAGCTACCCTTCATTTTTAAAATTATTTTAATGAGGTTATCACCACAATCTGTATTCAGGTCTGAAAATCAAAATTCAACAGCTCCATTCACTGATAGACTCAAGGTGCTGGCTGGTTTTCTCTGCATCTCACGCTCAACACTGTTGGGCAGGCGGTTTCCTTAGGTCAACATACAAGGATCTTAACAGAGAGAACAAATGGCTGTAAATATGGCGATACTGAAGGATAGTTGTTTACACGCTGTACCCCTAAGAGAATTTTATTTCAGCACAGCCAAGTATTTCAGGTCCTGGCAAGAGATGAATCTCTCCATTCTACTGCAAGTCACCAGAGCAGCTGGTTCTCTGCATAACCATCTGCAGGGCTCGATAAATGTTGTTACTGGACCAAAACCAGTTTGCTCTCTGCACCCAGCAAGTCCTTGAAGAGAGGGAGACTGGGGCTCCTTTTACAAGATTGGCATTTGTGCTCTGTTAAGAGTGGCGTGAGGCAAGAGCATGAATTGCTGAGGCACATCAGGCATTTCATTCACTGTAGTTCACTTGCCTGTTAAAAGTCCAACAATTGCTGAGATTCATCCACCTTGACAGAAAAATAAACATTTACTTCATAACACCAGACTCAATAATACAAAGTGTTCAAGTTACCCCCAGCCAGGAACACTTTTTCAGATTTTTTGAAGTCCTTCGTATTGCCTTTGCCAAACCACATTGATTAAACAGTAGGATGAAGGACACAGCACAATCTACATCCCCCTGTTGACATTCCCTAACCTCCTTAGCTTCCTTAGACGTGCTTGAAAAATACATTCTATTTTATGAAGCAGCAGAGCTGGATGAAATGAATGATAGCACCTGGACAGTGGACTCTGATCCAAAAAAGACTGAGGCATCTATAATTAAGGCACTGCAATTCCTATCTGGTAGTCACTTGGCTCGGAAACCCTTGGACGGCACCATGCAAAAGAAAAAGCAGACAGAAACGCAGTGGCCTTGTGATACGTGCCCTCTCCTCACCTTGATGGATGTTTGCCCAGAGGAGCTTGCACTCAAGTGTTCACTCTGCACAGGAGGAAGCACCAAGCTCTGAAGATGTCCTGGTGGAGGCAGCAGCTGTGTCCATGGCCCTACCCATGACTGACCCGTTCCCATCAAACAGGTAGAGCTTGGGTCTGTATCAAAGCACCTGCACAACTTCTCCAGAGTGCAGCCTAAGGCCATGAGTGAACATGTGCCTTCATGCAAGGACACCTGGCTGGCAGGCGAGACTGGGCGGCCACCATAACTGCCAGAGCCCCTCTTGCAGTGTGTGCAAGGCAGTAGGTGTCTGATCCTGCTCAGAACTAATTCCACCACAAATGGACGCGCACTCTCCGAGCCAGGGTGCCAGAGCTGTTGCAGCGTAGCTGTGATCCAAGGCCTGCCTATGTGCTTGCGGCTATTGGCACCGATGAACCTTAACTGTGCTCCTCCAACAGACCTACATGCCTTTTTTTTTTTTTTATCTTCTTTCTTTCATTTTTGGGTAGGGCTCAGTGGCCTTTTCCTGGGTTTTTTTCTTCTTTTTTTTTCATTTCAAATATTGCAGCAACTTCATTGCTTCAGACCCTGAGCTCAGTTTTAGCTGTGCAGCTTATATCCCCATACTCACTATCAAGCCTAAAGACTACTTGAAATGTTACTGGAGGACTGTAACTCCATCTAGTGTCTGTATTTGCAGTATACTCTCTTCCATAGGAGTTTATACAACAGGAGCATTTGGACACCTTTTTAACATCTCTTGAGGGATTACAGTTACTATATAATGAGCTCATTAGGAACGAGTGAAGCAAAGATTCATTATGGATTAAAAAAAAAAAACCAAACAAAAAAACAAAAAAGAGTTCATCAATACAGGTATGCAAAATTCACATTTCGCCTTAAACAGACCTGGTGGGGGCTGAAAAGTTGAGTGTATCAGCAAAACACTGTGCTCAAGTCCAAAAACTCTTAAATTCACAGAATCACAGAATGATGGGGGTTGGAAGGGACCTCTGGAGATCATCTAGTCCAACCCCCCTGCCAGGGCAGGTCCACCTAGAGCAGGTTGCACAGGATGGTGTCCAGGCAGGTTTTGAATGTCTCCAGAGATGGAGAGTCCACCACCTGTGCCTGATCTCCACTGTAGTTGCTGGATGTTTGTGAGGCTTCGGCTTCAGAGCAGGCTCAGACCACAGCAACTCAGAGATGCCCATGGCTCACGCCGCTCTGCAGCACAGCACAGCCTTCAGGGGCTTGCTCTGAAATATCATCTGGTAATGGGGAACACAGAGTTTGTTTGTAGATTCCTGCGTCTGAGGTGCTTTTTAATCCAAGAAATGTCCTGCCTAGTTTCTTTGCCCAGTAGGTAAAGAAACTGTATGGTTAACCTGGCAGTAAGATTTCCTACTGCTATGTGTTACATTAAAAGCCCTGTCAAAAACATGCTCTCTCAGTTCTTGGTTCCTAAGCTATCTCAGATCCTCTGATTACTAAAGATGTGGTGTTATTATTGCTCCCCTTTTTGCCACTTCATCGTTTCTAACCACAGGTGCAAGTTTCTATTCTAATAAATGTCTGAAATTCTCTCACAATACAACCCCCAAATCTTCTCTAATTCATTTTTCCTTTTTGCTACCAGAATACCTCGCAGTAAGTAACGATCTGCTCCCAGAAAAACCGCTCCCCAAAATAAGCTAAAAATCCTGAAGAGTAAAAGTTTCTTATATGCCTTCCAAAGCTCTTGCTTACTTCCTCCTCTTTACTATTGCGAATATAAATTTATAATCACTTCTTGATTTAAGCTATCTGGTTGCCAAAACACGTGTTTGAAAGTGATTCAGAAAAGATTTTTTTAATTGTTAGAATGTAAGTATGGTTTGCTTCCTACATTCATTTTTGATAGATGCTTTGTCACTCAGAGCAAATTTTGGAACCCGAAACAGGGAGGAAAGCTGAGCTAAGGGTCTCTTGAAAAGGCAAATCCAGCTATAGTCAGATCCTGCCATTACCAGACCTCCATGCTGTAAAATAAATTGGCCCTCATTTTCAGAAACAAATCTGACCTAAAAGCTTCTGGCTCTCCATAACGTTGAAGAGAAAGCAACCACATGGAATAATACAAATTAAGTTCTTAAGCAAAGTTCACAAGCTTCTCACTAAGCCCTTCCAGTCACCGAGCGACTGACTCAATTACTCCAATTGCTGTAATGAGCTAGTTTCCCACAAATTATTCTGGATGAAAAGTGTAGGGTGGAATAAAATCTTTTTAGTATTGTCATTTAGCTTGAATAGACACTACCAAAACTATTTTAGATAGCAATAAAAATAACTGCCTTTCGGAGGCCGTACAGAATAATGTATTTATTGGCATTTTTTCTCCCGTTCCTTCAGCCTCTCTTCAGCAGTAGCACTGAGAGAGCTTGATTCGTCTCCCAAGACATAATGAACAGATTAAATACCTTAAAGAAAATATTAATTTCTGGAAATCAAGCTCTACTGCTCCTCTCAGACATCCAAAGTCTCTCAGGACAGGGAGATTGAAACCCTCTCTTTGGACACGTGGAGAGATGAACCAAATCTAACATAGAGTTCCCACACAGGGGTTCCAGCAAGGACTCTACCATTTGAACACCTTGGGAAATTATTTACTCTCTCTTAACATTAACTCTAACGTATTCCATCAAGCATGAAATTGTTTGAAAAATCACTATCCGCCTAGCGGTGCGATGCTATGTAATTAACTGAGTATGAGTCCTTCTGATTGACATCTGCCAACGATGAATGATACAAGCTGCAGAAATGTGCAAGTGGAAACGATTGTTCAGGGGCTTTTAAGAATATGATGCTTTATTTACAATTTTGGAGTAAAAAATTAACTGAAATTATAGTGAAAGAACGAAGGTACTTGCCTTATAGAAGAAAAGGAAAAGCCCAAAGAACAGACTGTAGAGATCCGCAGTCAGAATACCCAGGTTGACCGAGGTTGCGCTGGTAACTTTAATCACCACTGGCATGAAGCTATACAGCCCAAACATACACAGGGCAAAGACTGTAAACAGCAATGCTGTAAAACAAGAAGACAATTTACTCCTAAGGCACGGAATAATGATTTTAAAGAACACTGGTATTCTTCAGATGCTTTAAAACTATACATTTTTATCTTTAAGTATAAGGTCTCCTAAAAGATATGGGAATGTCAGTTTAAGAAAAACATGGCAAAAATACTTCTTTTTCAAGCCTACCCTGTATTGCAAATATTACCGTATCTAAACAAGAAAGTTCTTGTTCATTCCTAGTTAACATAAGAGCTGACTGAAGAAATTTAGAGCCACATTTCTTAATAAAGTATAGTTCTGCTGAGATCAAAATGTGTCACAAAATCCATTTTCCCACTATTTCATTTAGGAAGGACAACAGAAAAATGTACTTGTGATGTTCCAGCACCAAATATGTCTCTGATTAAACAGGTTTAATTTTCACTTTTTGCAATTTATTTTGAAAAATTGTTTCATGCTATGTGAACAATGCAAAACCTGAGCTGAAAGGTTTTCATGTTGAATTCTGCAAACCTTGTCTCTTTGCTGAGCTGCAAAGTTTGCAGAAAGTAAATTTGTGACAACATGAATGTTGCTTAATATCCAGTGAAAGAATATTAAATTCCCCGCATTTGAAGTCTAAATGATTATCATTTTCCAGTGTTCTGTAAAAAGGCACATCATTTTATCATACACATACCAATTTTCCAGTTCCATTGAATTCTCATTATCTCCCTATGTTCCACAATGGCTCTAGAGTTAGAGAAAAGATATAATACAGTAAAAAAGAAAAAAAAAAAGCATAGCATATTCAACTAGAGAATTCAATTACCAGAATATAAGAAACATTTTGATTTATAACCCCTTATTTTTTTGTTTGAAATTTTATTGAATGACACTAACTCCAACATCTAACAAGCAAGAAAAAAGACTTGAAAAATGAAGTGCCTGAAAGTCAAAAGCACTTTTATTTAATTCTTATGCCTTCTTCCCAGGCTTTTTCATCCTTCAGAGATTCAGCTTTATTTGACAGACCATTTGAAGAAATTATTAACTATAATGATAAGAAATGAGGAGCTTAAAATTCATTAGATAGTCTTAAGCGCATGTGGTCTGTTACTCTAATGTGGTTATTTTTAAGAGTATATACATGGATTCATTTAAAACTGGTGTTTAATATGGAAGACCTCTTCCTAACGAATATCTCCTAAACTTTTCCACAGAGAAAATCCATGTAGAAATACATTCCTGTGAACAGTCCTCAGCATACTGACTGTCCTCATGAAGATCTACAAAATCAAAAATACAGCCAAGTATGAGTTCAATGGCAGGATTTCAGCTTTAGAATTGCTGTAGTAAGTGTAGTGCAAATAAAAAGGATATAGAAGGGATGCTCATCAGCAACAAAAGTAAAATTCTAGTTGAAGGACTCCCATATAGGCCAAATGCAGATGTAACAAAGAATTAATTTAATAACAATAACATCATTTCATGGTAGACAAGCAATCATCTGTAGAATATTCTTAATTAGTTTTAAAATAAATATTAGATCCTTACAGCTGTAGACCGCTGATAATAGTCCCAAACAAGCCCACCATTCCTAGAAACTCCACTCTGCTCAGATTTTTCACAATGTATTCCTCACTCACATTAGAAATGGCATACAAAGAAGCACCAAGAAGCACTAAGACATCTCCAATCACCACGTCACTACCTGTACAGAAATATTAATCCACAATAAGGGTAATGCTGCAAACACTTTTTAACTTTCCTTAAAAAGACAAGCAAATTTATCTCTAACATCTCTAGCTTCCTAGCGCCTTCCAGGGTAAGGGGAAAGGAAACACCTCTTGCGCCTGCAGATGAGTGGCTGAGTACGGACTCTGCTCACCTCACCCGGCATCGTCTGGAACGAGCTAAACCCGGCACTGAAATCTCGTCCTGACCAAGCCACTGCTGTGTAGCCTGGTCCAATTCTACTTCTGCTGACCTGAGGCACTGTAGGGACGTAAGAAAATTCCCGGTTAGAGATGCTCTCCGCCTTTCTGAATGTTCCCCCTGCTTTTGCAGTAAGGCCTGATTCAAGTCTTGCTGAAATCAGTCTATTGATTTCAGCAGGCCCTGGAATCAGCTTCGAGTTTCTGACAGGTCTGAAGTGGGCGCTGCAGATGGGTGCTATCGTGTGTCCTGCTGAGACGTCTTTATACTGTGCAAATGGGACTCCCTGTGATACTATCACTCATCAAGTAAATGCCATTATGCATCAGCTAAATAGCAAGAGGATCACTGTTGTTTAAATCCTTGAATTGATTTTAAATTGCCTTCCCTGAGCCAGTTGGCAATCACTAAGAAAATATGTCTGAAATATGAGGGTAAGCAGTAGTAAGGATACAGGTCAGTAAATGAAGCACAACTGTCCTAAAGTCTCAGGGAAAGCAGATTTTTCTCTCTTACAGCTGAGATACTCGTACCATACAGCATTAAAGCTAAACGTCAGTTTGCCAAAATAACACCAAACAGGCTTGTTTCTATGCTGCCTGATGAAGGCAATGCCCTGAAATTTACCTTGCCTCACACCCACTGGCTCTGAAAACTCAAAATTCTTATTCAAAATAAGATTGCTACAACATGGATTGATGTAGGCATCTGTCATAGAGAGGTGACCTGCCCTCATCTGCGCCCAGCTGGATCCTGGTCCCCAGTGACCAGCCTCCCTCCCAGAGGTCCCAGGAGTCCCAGCATCCTGCCCACGTCTCCTCTTGCTCTCCCGTTGTAAGCCCCTGCTTTCCAGGCTGTGGGCCTCAGGGATACGTGGACCATTTCTGTTGGGTCTGTCAAAGACAACTCGGAGAAGTCAGCCTGCTCTTAAGTAACTTGTCATTTGCTCTTTGTGCTCATAGAAAACTGCAAATCAGAGAAGTCTGGCTGCCAGCAGGCTGATACTGTGTAAGGGAGAAAAGGTTTGCAGGGAGAGGCAGCATCTGTTATTAGACCATCTCACATGATTAGTATAAGTGAACAAGTTTTCACCAATGAGGCCTTTCATCAGGTCTGATGAACAGCAGCAAAATTTAAGCTTAACACACGTGTTGCTCTTCTAAGGTGGAAGAAATAATCCAAATCTACAAGCAAACACATTTCACAGCTCCCTATAATATCAGCATCTCCTCAGCCACTATCTTCTTGGACTAGAAATACAAACAGCAGCATGTCTTCTCCTCTCCTGTCTTAAAATAAATCTATATCCACTCCCCCTGCATTTGCTCCTCTTTCTCCTTTGGAAGTTAGCCCACCACAGGAACCACTCTTCCCCCCGCAATAACAGGCTCCTTACCTTCACTGTCCTGCCTCCCTGCCAAAATGTCTGCACCCACCATTGTTCCTACACCCAGCAAACAGACGGCAACAGCAAGAAAATGGATCAGCCGGTATCTTGCACGGAGAATGAACCACGACAAAGCCATCAGCACAGGAATCCCGAAACAGTCCAGCAGCTGTGTGTACAGAGAAATGGTGTGAATTAGAAACCCATCCCAAATCTGGATTGCACTATCCTGAAAGCAAACGATTACACTTTCTGTTGCTTCCAGCTGTTAATGAAAGCCACAAAACAACCCCAGTGGATTTGTTTAAAAGAGGGATCAGACTCACATTTTACCCTGAAAAGCATTTTGCAAGTGAAGGAGGAGTTGGGGGGGGTGTGTCTAGTCTCTCCTGGTAGAAAGGCACCAAGAGACATGCATCTCCTAATGATGGATCTAATCAATCTCTGCAGCTTTACAAATGAATGCTAGGAT
>KZ507736.1:52742-65373 GCA_002844005.1 Limosa lapponica baueri
AAAAAAAAAAAAAAAGAGATGAAAACATTGCTGATCCTATAACCCCAACTTCATCGTGACTTGATTTTGATTTTATAACACATAGGTGTACTGAGCTTTGTACTCCACTCAGAATGCAAAGCACAGATGTGCTTTGTAGTCAAGTGCAATTTTTTAGCTTTATTCAAGCTATAATAGGAAAGGTCTGCTTATATGTACAAGCACTTCCAAAAGGTTTAGATAAAAGCAACTCTCTTAGGTAATTCATAATACTTTTTACAAAACAAGTTGAAGATGAAAGAAGTTTGCTCCCTAAAAATGGGACAGAACATCAAGAAAGCATGTAGATTTGGTCCTATATGCAACCCAAACAATTTTTCAATATTAAAAGTCATGAAAATCCTGACAATGTTCAAAACATCAGGGTATTTATTTGGAACACAATATTACAAGAAATTCCAGCTGTGGTATTCCTTTACCTTTGTGATGACATAGCAAAAATATTGAAAAAATAATGCCATCTACCTCAAGGTATTATTGTCTATGGACATTAAACCTATTAAATACAACTAAGACTGGGGTTTGCATGATGGCAGAAATATTTAAGAAAAGAAGAATGTAAACACATGAGGTAAGTTAGTCATTGTGTTAGATCGAAAAAGTCCTCCAGAAGTTTCATAAGGAATGCTGCTTATAAAACATCTGCCAAAATAAGAGTTTTCATCTCCTTGGAGCTTTGCTTACTCTATGCCTGGATGACTCCAGGAAAACATGATTCTCTGCTTGTCTACCTCAGAAAGCAGAAAGCATGCAAAGAAGTTATTTTAATTACCACTCAGTAAAAGTTAAAATTCAATTTTGTTGAGGATTTCTTTATGGCCACAATGCTCTGATGGCAAATATTACTCTATCTTATGTACTAAATGTCTTCTTTTTCTTGCCTGTATAAATATTCTTTTTAGTCTGGCCACAAAGAGCAACTGACATTAGCTTCAGTAAATAACTTACCACCTATAAAATAGTTGCTTTCTGGAATTTGGCAGAGCAAAACATTGAAACCATAATACTCTGCAGTGGTCATAACCTGAATCAGAAAAAAATCACAATATAGATGTAAACATCCACATTAAATTTATGTTTATCATTTTTTTCACATGTTCAGCATAGTAAACCATGCACAGTTGTTAAGTTCCCCTCTCGTATGTGATCAGGCAAAACTATAAACCTGAAATTGTGATAGTATACATCATTTTAATGATCACGTTAACAGAGTTATGATTAGAACGTTATTTAACTCAATACAATCTGTCCACTTGCCTACTCACTAATTAGGGGGGAAAGATAGAAGAAATTGTGGTGAAAAGTATCACAGATAAAAGAAGAATGCAAGGCTACTTCAAAATCATGGAAGTTCCAACTGTGAGATGTTATTGCTTTTGAGATATTGATTTCCAAAAGCAGCGTTTGTGATGCATGATGCTGCAACACTGTCTCCTTAAGGGTTAGGAGATCTGTAATTATTTTTTCTGGTCAGATCAACCAGTCAAGTCTGCAAACAGCAGATCTTTCTTTCTTGCTGCTGGTCTCCCTCGTCACCTTATCTTGGCACGTTTCCCTTTCCCATCCTAGCCAGCAGCTATTTGAATAGCATACTATTGCAAATGCCAAGAAGGGGTGTTTTTTTAACTTTTCCAAAGGTGTTTCTTATTATTCTTTTGCTGTTCAGACAAGTTAATTTGCAAATTTGTAATAAACAATGTAAGCAAGATGGGAGAATAACTGAGAAAGAAATCGAGTGCTAATAGTGTGATTAGTTCTGATACACAGCATTCAAGACAAACCAGTTTCTTTCTTCCTGCTCTGTGGGACTGACATACAAAAGGTTAAGATACCAATATGAAGGCTCTTCCTTTGGAGCTGGTAATGACACTCACTGATACATTCCCCGACAGCAGCTGGGACGACTCCCAAGGAATCAGCAAAAAGGTCGCAACATACTCTCTACTGGCTTCATTCCACTAACACACGGGAGCTTCTGTCACACGCCTCCCTCCATAGCGCGAAACCCAGGGGAAGCTGTGGTAGCAGTGCTTCTTAGCGAGGTACTTCTCTGGGGTACCAGAAAAGGCAAATTTTGCCTTATGAATGCACTACGGCATCTTTTCCAAACTGAGTTCTTTAGGTTTAGTTGAGAATGCCTCCAATGTCTACCCACTGTGCTCCCTCAGGTGCCATGGTCCAAGGCCGGGGGAGAAGGCAGATACAGGCACAGCGGAACCCTCTTCTCCCCCAGAACCCTCTTCTCCCCCTTTGCACATGGATAAAGAGAGGCAGAATGGCTGGATCACTTACGGTTGCATACTTTGACAAAATTATCCAGGCAATGAAGTTGAAAAAAAGCCTCTAAGAACTGTGTGGACAACAGTCAATAAGTTAACCTTTTGGATGAATCAAAGCTATGCCTTGTCTAGAAGCTGCTCAGTGAATCCAAGCTGAATGCAGGCTGAATACAAGCTGAATACTCAGTGAATACATTGGTTAGTTAACTGATGTTTCACTTAAAATATATATTCCTCAACTGACCTATCAATATCAAAAAATTTTGTGAAAGTATTGCTTCCTCTTTTGGATTACTTCTCATCCCTGATTTACATCTTTTGTAGCTGCTAACCCAAAAAACTCTGTGGAGTTTTAAATATTGCAATGATATTTTTAATTCAGAATTATGAGAGTCTCTCTTTCCTTGCCCCTTTTCCTGTAAGATCCTTTTACTATCATATATGAAATATCTGTTGTGATCATTTACACAAAAACTGCATTAGCTATTGCTTTCATTTGCCCTTCATTTTCCTGTACTTCATGATTTCACAGGGAAAGATGTGTTAGGGAGCAGACAAAGGCATACATCTGGCATATCTGTTTCTCTTTGGATGATGTTAGGAGTGGAGAGACAGGAACTCAGTGATAAGCATTAGAAGTACCACATCTGAGACATTATTTTTGAAAGCAGAAAATTAAAAACTTCAGCTGGAGTTGTGAAGCCTTTGAATAGGTGTCAGAAATTGGACCATGCAGCCCTCACTAGTACTTTATTTTATTTTGTTCTTTCTAAAGATATGCTGCTCAATCCATCCTCCCATGCACAATCACACAAAAACCCCTGCCGTATTCGAGTCCAATGATGGAGTAAATCCCATGGCTAAAAAACCCAATATACAGCTGTGAGCAAGTGATAAAGCTACCTGCCAGCTCAGCTGTAAAGGCATGTAGGAGGGTTTTTTTCCTCCCTCTGGAACAATGTGAATAGGGTTGTGATTGCTACCTGTGGAGTTTTATCACATAAAGCAAAATGCCTATGTTGTGTTGCAACATTTCATCGGTGTCTCATCACTCTTTATTGGATATGTAATGACAGTTCAAAACTGCATGGCACCCTTCCTTTGAAATATGATGTTGTCAGAAAGCCTGACACCATGCTAGTTCCCTCCCTCCTTTTGAACTGAGTAGCTCAGTCCTGCAGAACTTTCATGTGAGAAATTCTCAAAAAATGCTGATTCACTGAAATAAAAATATTTTGTATAAGCATCTTGGTTTCAGCAATGCATAGCACAAACACGGGCAGGCTTTTAAACAGAAAAAAGTCTGGTTCTGATATCTGATCTCTTCCCAGCTAACCTGGAAGGCAACTTGGGTCACAAGTTTAATGATTTTAAGAGGTTAGTGATAAAAAAACTGGAGATCCTAAGGTTTCCAGACCTGGATCTGAAGAAGACACCACGACATCTACAGGACTGGGGTCAGAGATCACGACAATGAATTTCTACCGCAACTGGACTCCTGAAGCTGGTGAGTGCCAATTCACAGCAGGCAGCTCGGGAGCCTGGAGGACACAGGCTAAGCAGGGACTCAGGGCTTCCACACCTCCTGGTGTGAAATTGTGAGCCTACAGAAATTGAGAGCATCAGCCTAAGTCAAACTTTTCAGTGTTTATAGACTCCGAATAACTGGAACAGGAGTTCTTAGTTTGAGAGGGGCTTCCCAAGCGATCCTCCCCCCAAACCACTGCAAAAATAATTGTTAACAGCTCCAGGATGTGTAATGAATCTTTTTGTTAGAGGGCCTAAACTCAGGTGATAGACGTGTGTTTCCTCAAGCTGGGGACAAGGTTCACAGAGCCTATGGGCCCTATGCCAAACTGTTATTCTTCTGAGACTCTTGCAGCCTTGTATCATGCTTTGATCGGTTCCTGAAGAGTTTAGATGTTGATAAGCTCCTGCAAAATGGTTACTTACAGCATATGGCCATTTAGTGACTTCAGTGGACTTCATGTGAGAGCTCAATGTTCTTCTGGATTTTCAAAAGCACAAAAAGTTGTCCTCACTCTAGTCTCACTTAAGCCAAAGGAGCACGCAAGACATAAAGTCAAGATAGTGTTAAGTATCTTTAAATATGGTCCTCAATACTCTTCTAGGTATATGGTTAGTAACTATCAGTCATGATTGTGCAAGGATGAAGATTTTACAGGCTGGGACCTATCTAAATATAAATAATCTGCTGAATTTTGTGCAGCACAACTGCATATAAAAGTGTACATAGGCCCCAGAGAGAGTAAAACTCATCATTCAGCAAGGTACCACCTCATGACGGACACAGATAAATTAATTCTTACACTGTGAACAACAGGTTGCTTAGCAACAGGCAAACACAAGATAGGCTAAACTGATGTATTATATTCAGGGCTTCAGAAAAGCTAATTTTACAAAGCCCTGGAAAATTTGAACACAGAGCTGTTTAAAAGGATTCCAAAGGAGGGTCTCACCAGTGCACTGGCACTAATACCTTTCTCTACTGGAAATACTTTACCAGATACAGCCTTGGGTTACCTGCCCTTTTCAGACTTGCCCTATTGTTACACCCTGGCTGACCTTTGTTGTCATTTCTAACTGATCAGACCCCAGCCTCTGGAAGAAACTCTTCTTATTAGTCCCTAAATGCATGACCTGGCACTTTTCATTATTAAATGTAATCCTATTCTATTACTGCAGTCCTTGAGGTCATCCAATTTCTTCTTTGTATTGACAATATTTCCTAAATTTTGTCATCAGCGAATTTCATTACCACATTCCTACTATTTCTGCCAAGATCACGAATTAAACTATTATATGAGATCAACCTCCAAATCCAATCCTTGAGGAACTCTACAGGCAATCTCTTTCCATCACAATTCTTCTTTCAACCAACATGTTGTCATATTGTCTTTAGCCAGTTCTCCTCTCAGGTCCTGTATTTCTTTCCATTTTTGCTATTCTTCATTTTAACTAATATCTTCCCAAATGCTCGTGTACTGAATAGTCTGATGTAGATCAGATAGAATGTATTGGATTTCCATGACTTTCCAAATCACCTAAGAGTCATAAGGAGCTTTATATTGACATGGCTCATAGTCAGGAGTCTTAAGCTGGTTAGTTGGCAAATCTCGTATGATTTATGTTCATATAAAAAACACCAGGACAGTAGGGAAATTTCAGAAGAATAGTTATGTGACCATCTCAGGTAATATCTTTAAAGAAATAAATGTTTTAGACATCTGAGTAACTAGTTAGTCATCAAAACCAAGCAAAACTGTGGAGAAACCCAGAAATGCTGATAAAGGATTTCTACAAAAACTTAAGATAGGAATACAATTTAAGTCAGGAATTTTGATTTTTATGGAAAACAGATCTCATCAAACAAAAGCGATTTCATTCTTTTGTAAAACTGTTAAATGGAATTATATACACTTTAATATATAGACTTGGAAAGCATTTGATGTGCACTGCATTACACTGTGATTAATAAATGAGCATCATATAATATCAATAAAGCACATGGTAAACAAGTTAAAAGCTACCATGTGTAGTATATACACTGAATCTGAGGCTGGCCTTGGAGTCACCCAATAGAATGAGCACTGCCCTCTCTGGTCTGTGTTATACATCGTACCACCCAGCAAAGCCACCCAGGTTATGGGATATGGGGCAGCTTCTCTTTTTTTGTTGTTGTTGTTTGTTTATTTTTATATTTCATGAAGTGGAATCAGAGAGATAGAAAGAGATGAAGTAGGGTATAAAAATTCCAGAAATCATGGCTATTTGGAAACTTTTAAAACTTGAAGTTTGCATATGCAAACTTGAAGTACCTTTTGAAAATGTATGAACTTATTAAGCAAGCAAAGTCAGACTCATCCTGGAAATTCAAGAGGTTCTTTGAAATGGGGCTGGACCATCCCTGTGATCAAGCTAAAAGACTGACAGACAAGGAAGGCTGAGAACTTGGACACAAGGGGAATCCAATTGTAATCCAGTATAAGATGCTTCCCTACTGAAATACCTTCAAGAACTGTTGTCACTGAAAAGTTTTCCATTGACTGGGAGTGTTTTTCAGGCAGTCCCAAAGGAACTGGTTCAAGGCCTGATTCTATTCAACATTTTCGTTAGCGAGCTAGTTAAAAATTATTACACATGACCATACAGTCAGCAGAGTGATAAATAATGATGAGGAAAAGGAATCATGCAGAACGATCTGTCTCACGTGCTAACTTTGGTCACTATTTAAACAGCATATAATTTAGTAGTGCAAAAGGCAAAGTTATATTTGTAGCAACCAAGAATAGAGGTAAAGCCTACAAGTATGGCAGACTGTATCCTGAAAAGCAGTGACTAAAAAGCATCTGAGACTCCTAGCAGATTAGCAACAAAACATAAACTTCTGGTGCACTGCTATCACTGTGCTGTATACAGTACTGATGAGAGTCATCCAAGAAGATTGCATCTAGGTCTAGGAGTTATGTCTAGAAAAAGTTGTTAAAAATTCAGCAGTATAGAAAAGAATACAGAATAATTTGAGGGTTGTAGAAAATGCCTTTCAGTGAGAGACAAAATAGATCCCTTCAGTTTTATCAAAAAGATGAAGCTAAGAGATTCATTACAGAATATAAGTGTATTTGCAGGGAGAAAACACCCGGTGCTAAGGGTATTTAATCAGGCAGGAAAGAGCAAAGCAGGAACCAGAGGCTTGAAGTTGAATCCACAGAAATTCATGTGAAAGCTCAGGCAGAAAATTTCAGTGATGAGAATGTATAACCATTGAATTTTCCCATTACTGACAAGAATCTCCAATTACAGATTTGATCTATTTTCAAAAGATGTGCCTTAGAAAAACAATGTGAAATGCAATGACCTGTTATGAGCAACTAGATGATCTAGCAATTTTGGCCTTAGATTTATGTATGCTAAACAAATGACAACATATTCTCCCTATCATATGTCAAACATTCTCTGTATTTCTTAGACTTTACAAAAAAAGACTATCCAAGTATTTTTTGTATTCAAGAAATAGTACTATTGTCACTTTCATCTTTCTCCAGCAGTAAAATAAATCCTCTAATATCAGGAGTATAACTGTGCAGACATCTAAAGAAGAGTGAAACGATCACTAACACATTGTAGAAACGTAATAATTAAATATAAATTGCTTTTTCACACATAATATGACAAGTGCAAGGTCTGATATTTCAGCAATGACATGATTGATAGAAAGTGCTGCACACATTCCATTTCCTTTTCAATGATCTGTCCTGCCAATGGTATACAGCTCCCATTTCTACACTGATGGATCACAAAATGCTGGATCTTAATCCTGTCACTGATACATTACAGAATATTGCCTGTCCTGGGCTTCAGGCCATATTGAAAGAAATTCAGCATTTGTGGTGGAAGCAGAAAGAATGAAATATTTCTCTAGCAAGATATTTTTCCCCCTGCTTTTGAAAAGAGAAAGTGCATCTTGAAACTAATCAGTAGCTTAGAATGTTAAAAGAAATCCCAGCAGAACTTTATGGGCAAAGTGGAGTAACAGAAATAGGTATCAGATGGATATTACAACCACATCAACATTTGGGGTATATGGCAGACTCATGAAAGTATGTATTTAGACCTTAAAAGAAAGCCAGTGCAAATATCTGAAGTGCAAATGATGTACAGAATTACTATTGATAGCAACATTAAGAATAGATTAGACTAGACTAGGCTAGACTGGAATATTTTCAGTTGGAAGGGACCTACAACGGTCATCTATCCCAACTGCCTCACAAATTCAGAACTGACCAAAGGTTAAAGCATGTTTTTTAGGGCATTGCCCCTTAAACACTGACAGGCTTGGGGCATCGACCACTTCCCTAGGAAGCCCGTTCCAGTGCCTGACCACCCTCTTGGTAAAGAAATGCTTCCTAATGTCAAGTCTGAACCTCCCCTGGCACAGCTTTGAACCATTCCCACCTGTCCTATCGCTGGATAATGGGGAGAAGAGATCGGCACCTCCTTCTCCACTTCCCCTTCTCAGGAAGTAGTAGGGAGCAATGAGGTCGCCCTTCAGTCTCCTTACCTTCAAATTGGACAAACGCAAAGTCCTTAGCCACTCCTCATCTATCAAACTTAACAGCAAAAATTACTTCTGGGGAAAAATGAAAACTAAATGGGGTGGGGGGAGAGAGGGAGAGAGAGAGAAAGGCGGGGGGGAAGACTCCTCAGTGGTCAACTGAGAAGACTAGTGATGGGAGTTCGCAGGCAAAAGTCCTCCCCTAGGAGATGTCCACTAACTTGGCTGAAAGTTTAGAGCTGCAAGTGAAAAGCAGACTGCAGAAATGGAAAGAGAAAGCCCTTGGCACTATAAAAGCAAAGGGACCTAAGGTACTCTGTAACGTCACTGATATGTGCCAACGTTAAATTAGAGAAAAAAAAATCCCAGTAATTGTGAGGAGCAACGGAATTTGAACTCAAAGAAAGATTCTTGGGTGTATCAATTAATTCAACAGTTCCGGTCTTTGGGGAAAAATGTGTCTTTTCATTTGGCTTCTCAGATGCTAATCAATTCTTAATTATCTTTAACCATATTGACCTGCTCCCACTGTTTGTGCCATATAGATTAACGAATGACATTCTAAAGAACACAATATCACACTTGGTGAGCAAGGGATTCATGTATTATTCACTCTACATAAATATATACTGTTACCCCTTTTTGACCTAAGCCGTTAGCCAGACTTTGGGGCTGGCAGGTTGGTTGTGTGAGGAGAATGCTGATAATGCAATCTTGTTTACTTACATCATTAAAAAAATACAAAATTCTTTTTCTGTGAAGACAGAAAGAAATAAGTCTCTTAGTTTACAACTCTGCCCTGGAGTCCTCGGTCCCAAAAGCTGCCTTTCTCAGGATCACATTCCCAAGACTGGTTCAGGCTATGCCTGGTACTTCCTTGATAGCTCCTCTCTTCTCCCCTCTGAGTTTTCTACCTTATCAACACAGCAGCCCAAAAAAACCTCACCAGCTTTTCATTTGCTTTTCTTTCATACCCAGAAATACGTACCCAGGTTAGGAACTGAGGCTGCAGTCTAGTTCTTTGAAGAACTAACTGCTTTTTTTCCCAGTGGTTGTGCTCCTCTCTTGATGCAGAAACAACATATTTGGAGGAGGTGAGGGGCTTTAGAGGTCAAAGCTCGAAACATAAGAGGGAAAATGCTGTTGTGTAGGCACAGTAGGAAAGAGGACAGAAGAAGTCACTGTACATAAACAGAGAAACACATGCCTCAGGAAAACCCAGGAAAGAAAGAAAATTGACTTGAAGAGATGGACTGAAATTGGAAAATTATTCATGTTCACAAGGCTTTTTCTCCCATGGTGTCCAGAGCCAAGTGCAACAAGCTTATGGAAGACAATCCCTCCCAATACGCTATATTGAAAAAAAATAGTCCTAGTTCTGTTTGCAGTGCTGAGAAAAAGGGGAAGGATATTCTGAATTTGTGCTTTGTTCAGCTGAAGATAGAAATGCCTTTCTGGTTTTTGCTGTCCTTTTCCCAAGCTAACCTAATTTCTCCTCATCAGAGATTGAGTGATTTATTCTGGCTTCTGCCAAATGTCATGGCAGCCAACAATCTGTCAGAGCCTACCCTCGCCTCTTCCATGCTCTGCTATTCCTATGAGGGCAGTTGGGACAGGTGCTTGGAGAAGGGTATTCTGACTGTATGGAAGGGAAAGGTTGAGGTCCTTAGGTCACATTTTTTTTCTGCAGCTTTAATGGTTTTATACCAAACAGGAATCTGGCTTCAGAATGATGATGGATGAGTCCTTTGTCTGACTCGCTGATCTGGACAGGAGTGAGATAAGTGAGAACTGGTCTAGCATTTTAAACCGAGGTCTGTAAAACAAAGAAGCAATATTTTTTTTTCTGTTGATGTAAATAAAAAAGAAGGTTACATGGAGACACACCAGATACACAGAAGACTCAGCGATATACCTATAAACGTGGACAGAATGAAAATAACCCCTGTACACAGAGGCCAAAAAAAAAAAACAACCAACCGCCTGTCTGACCTTATGCTCATTTAAAGCCTGTTTGGATAGATGGGGTGGGATTTGAGCGGGTACTTGAATTCGCTGCTGTGAGAATATCCTCTCCTGAGGTCTGCTCTAAAAGCACAGTTACTCTAGTTCTCCTGCGCAGAGTACAAGTGCAATAACAGCTTTCAAAGACTGCCAGGTAATAATATCGTGCCAGGAGACATGTCACCAATAAATACTGAATGGAAAGAGCATTTGTAGTGCCTTGGTATATCAAGAATTGATCCAAGTACTTCTCACAATTTAGAAGTTTAATCTTGAACTGTATATATTTTCAGAATTTAATACTTTGAAAGGGATAAATCCCTCATCAACTATTGCCCTATTCAAAACCTTGGACTTTTCCAAGGACAGATACATATCTTTGTGTGTGGTGACATGAATGGTGGTAGCACAGTTTACAAATCTCTTTTCAAAGCAGAGATTCTGTTCCTTACTATGGATTTTCCAGTGTTTTAAGTATCTTTATATATTCTGCACCATACAGTCAAAATCTTTATAGGAATATGTGTGCTTACATAACTGTTGCTGCATCAGGGCACATATGCTTGCTTTACTGCATGGGAGCACGAACATGCTATTTTAATTCTCTCTTTACTGCTTTCATCTAAAGAACAACATTTTCCCCCGTCTGGTCCATGACTAAATATGTAACCAGAGTTACTATAACCTGAAGAGAAGTGAAAGCCAGGAGGAAGATGACGATGTGTCCAGGGGAACACGTGGAGGAGGAGGTTCTTGCGCTCTGCCTCTAAGTGCAGCACGAGTGGGGGCCAGCATCAATTGCCTCTACACAAATGGATGCAGGGTGGGAAATGAAGAAGAGAAATTACAAGTTCTTGCATATCTGTAGAGAAGTGATATCACTGGGATAGAGAAATGTGGTGGGACAGATCACATGACTAAGCCCTGCAATGGCTTTTTGTCCCATTTTTTTACATCAGAGGACAGACCAACACAGGTGACATTGTAGTATATATGTTACATATCACCTGATCAGGAATACAAGGAGACAAAAGCTCCTTAAGACACATCACTTTCACGTGCCCTGGTAAGCATGGGGACTTCAGCAACTCCAGTATCTGCTGGGAGGACACACAGCTGGGCGCAAATAATCTGGGGGATTTCTGGAGTCTGTTGATGAGTTGAGTTCCTCCTCATCAAGGGGATCAACTGACTAGGGAGATGCTCTGCTGGACCTATTACTCTCACATAACTAAGAACTGGCCAATGATGTGAAGGTCAAGGGCAGCCTTGGCTGCAGTGACCTTAAGATCATGGAGTTCAAAATTCTGAGAAAAGTGAGCAAGACAAATAGTAGAATCACAACCCTAGACCTAAGGAGAGCAAATTTCAGCTTGTCAGGAGTCTTCTTGGCAGGATCCCATGGGAGACATTTTCAAACAAAAATTGAAAACTTGGAGAAGCAGCTTCAACATTTTGAAATATTTATACTTTTATGCAACTTCTACTATGCGATATCCATACTTCCACTATAGCGATAATAGTACAGAGTATAGATAGAATCACTAATCACCATCTACTCAGCTCTTCAAAAACGTGACCTGAAATTAGAAGACTATGCTGGAGTCCAAATATGAAGACTAAGTGGTGCTTAAGATTTGCCTAAGACATGTAATATAGGCAATGTAGACAATATGGATTATATAATGCACATACTTATTATAATGAACATCTAATAGGTATATGACTTGAAAAAAAAATCCGTGTGTCATAGTTGGGCCCTAAATACGTATACAATCATGTATATCAAGGCGGGAAGGCTGTTAAGAAGATATAACACCTGTAAATAGACCATCAAAGTGAATTTTGGGTTTTCAAGATTTTTGAAAGCCTAGCCCTTGTTAGAGTACAGATTAGGAAATATAATCTCAAATAAGCAAGTATGGACAGAAGGTAGGGAGTCACAGGAGTCATAAGACTTCAAGACTTCTCTAGGCTTATTGTATATAGTAGAGGGAGAACGTTTTCTCTAGAAGGCACCTCAGAGCAAACCAAATTAGGCTGCTACTCTGAAGTATTTCATAAAGAGACATCTATCAAATACTGAGAAGCCTAGAGAAATTAGCCTCCTGTGCCTCAAATTAGTCACTGTAAATAACCCCTGATATCCTGTTTTATACTTGTCTTTATATAAACCTAGATCAAATAATTGAACTGTCATAAAAATATGGCAAAGGTACTTGTGCAGATAAGG
>KZ507737.1:3891-26310 GCA_002844005.1 Limosa lapponica baueri
TAGGCAATCCTGCTTTGGCAGGGGAGTTGGACTAGACGATCTCTAGAGGTCCCTTCCAACTCTGACAAGTCCATGATTCCATGATTCCGTTTGCAAACCATACAGGCTAGTTTTCATTACTTGTTCCGTTTCCATTTCACTTTATTATTACCCTTACTCCAGTTGGAGTCTCAATAATTTGAGTCAACAGTAAAACTTGGCGTAATGTTACTTGCAATCTTCTAGTCCTCTTCATGATACACAGAAATTAGGTGATTTTTTTTTAATCCATAGCCCACACGGGGTGGTTTTTCCTTGTCTCATCTTTCTTTCCTCTTTTTTCCTATGCTTGCTAATAATTACCTTCATAAGAAACTGAGGTCAGAATGTTTTTCCGATGATCGTGACAGCACTTTGAGTTTTATGGAGTTTATTTTTTTTTTAATTTCACATTTAAACAAGTGATGAAAATGGGCAATATAAACCCCCCTGCCTTTTTTAGTGCAGATTTCCCCCATCATTATGTGCATTATTGCTTGTATCACTTATTTAACAGTTCTTTTCAGTAGCATTGTAGGTGTGATTCTTTTTCTTGAACAGGATACATATTTTTCAGTTCTGGTGACAGCTAAACATTCATTTTTGTGGTAATGTATCTCCCTGAAAAATGGAAAATTAGAGGTAAAAAAATAAGCATGCTTATGGTTAATCTTAGATTAAAGATTCTAGGTATAAATTTAGTATCTGATGAGTATTATGAGCAGAAACAAAATGAATAGATGTAATGGCCTTTCGTATCTTGAAAGAGGTAAACCTGGCAAATAGAAGGGAGTATGCATGGGCTCTGACAGATCTCTTAGTATAAAATAAACTCTTCTCAAAATGTATTTCAAGTGTGCATAGGCTAACATATCAATAATAATAAAAAAGGGGGTTGATTGTTAAAATGGAGAAAAGCAGATCAAAATTCTCTGTTTAGAAGTTCAGGTGCTTGCATACTTTTCAACATAATTTCTGAAACCTAAAAGTGTTGTATACAAAACAGATCTATGTGTAATGCCACAAATTATTTTTTTCTCACTTCAAAGATGACATACAGATGTACTACACAGATAAGGGCAGCTTAACTAAAGACACACTTTAAATTAGAGAATAAATATGACCTGCATATGTGTCAATCCCAAATGAAACTGAAAGCACTACTATGGAAGCCATGGATAAAACACAGAAAGAGTGGGACATGAATCCTATCCCAGTGGATAAGTGAAACTCCATGCACTCCATGCAATAAGAGTTTTCAAATAGTCTCTGATTGCATAATTTTAAAATTTTTGAGGAACCCAACAGGAACCCTATACAGTATCATACAGAATGATAAAAGAGAAATTTCATCTGTATGATGAAAATAACCCAAACTACCCTTGTAACATAGTGGTGTTTCTCTGGTCTGTGTCTAGCCAGAAGTTCAAGGAACAAATACGTTTTGCTCTGGGAACTGATTCTGGGATGAAATGCTGCATTCCAGACCATCAAGACCACACTAAACAATTACCCAATATGGTGCAATACAGAGCTAAAATAGCTCATATTCTGAAATTAGCATGAGCAAAAGTCTGGAGTGGCCAGTTGGCCAGATTTACTATGGGTGTTAGAGCTACGGCACATATGTAGCAGTCATTTGTGAAAGACAGCTGATTTGTGTAGCTCCTGGCCCTTCTTCACCTTAAGTAGGTACCGATATCAGTTCAGCATCATATTTATGGAAAAATTCTTCAGCTGACTTTCCAAATTCCATAGAAAATGCATTGTAGGTGTGTGGCTACTTTGTCAAGTGCCAGTCTCAATGTTCTTAGTCATTAGCTAAAAAGTGCCAGGCATGCAAAAAAGCGCGAAGGCTGTATATAGAAAATTGGGAAGATTTTAACACCAAGGAGACTGTTAGGATTAGTTAATCTGATTTATTTCATGTAACACAGACCAGAGAAACACACTGAGTGGCTGTGTTGCTAACTTCTCGTGGAGTTTTTTTTAATAGTTTAATTTTGAAACTGAAAGCAGTAGAGAAGTCATTGCTTTCCTAAGGAAGCAGTTCTGTTAAGATCTCTCTGAAATGACCTTTATATCTAGTCTAATTTACCTAACTTTGCCTTCAAACCACTGCATCTCATTATGCCTAATGCCACAAAGTTTCTCAATTAGGCATTTGTAGATTGTGGTGCAGTCATGTCCTTGAAGAAATTCAATACATGGAGCTTTTGCAACTTCTGCTCATGAGGCATTTTCCCCAGCTTTCCCAATTCTAGTAATTATTTTCAAACCCTTCTAAAATTGCTAACATCTTTTCTAAAGTCCAAGCACCAGAATTTGTCACTGAAGTCAACTAATAGCTTCATTAATATCATATAGCAGTGCAGAAATAGTCCAACTTTTCTCTTTGCATAGCTGGTGATGAAGTTTGATTTCTGAATCACATCTGGGTAATCAAATTCTGTCAGTTATCTTTGGGAGCAATACTGGCTTAAGTTTCCTCATGTATGAAGTTAAAATGGAGGTTTTAACACCTACAATGATGAAAGAAGGAGGTAGAAAATGGAAATAAGGATTAGAATGAAAACTTCGGGAGATCATGTTAACTGTAGCCAGTGAGAGCAGGGAAGGGAAGGTTGTAGGTGGCAAATGCCACGGAATTCTGAAGGTCAGCTCAAACTTGGCAGCTGTACCATCTCCCATATATTCTTCCTCCATTCTTCTTTTTGGAAGCAGCAGGGGAAGAAACCAACCTCACTTTGCAGTGCACATGTAAAGGAGAAAGCAGACGTCTGCTGTTTTTCGAAGTCCGTGGAGACTGTAACTTGGATAAGCATCTAATTGTTGTAAATCCTGCTAGTGTGAACTGGTGCTCATTCTGACACAATCTTCCACCCTTTCACGTTAAACAGTAAAGTGTTAAAATGTACTTCTTTTGACTAAACAATACATCCTGCCTTAATGTGTTTATCTGAATTGCCATTTTATTTATTTATTGCCAGTTTACCAATTCTGGTATTTCCATTAATTTTATTTACTGTTCATTTGTATTTTCTTCTAAACTAACAATGTAGACAGTGAACAACCTTGGGCTGAGAAAAATTCATTTATGAAATCACGGGAACATCCATCCATAGTGACTAATAATTTCTAATCAACAGTTTCTTATCACAACCTAGTACTAAAGACAAATATATATATTAAATATAGATACCTTCATTTTATAACAGATCTTTTTTAAAACCGGAAAGTCATGTGACATGAAGCCAAGTACCCTACAGAAGTCTAAATATTTTATTCAGCAAACTGACCTTTATCAACTGAGCTTGTAATCTCATAAAAAACATTAAACAGTTTGTATAACAAGGCTTATTTTTTATTAAACCTCATTGGCTGACATTAATTTTGAATGTTACTGACTCTTAATTATTTACTGATTGCATCCAAGTAAGCTTTTTGATAACTGTCTGAGATTGATATCAACCTAGATGTCCTTTAATTTCCCCTTGCATAACCTTTTAAAACACCAGTACAGCATTTCAGCTGTTTTCAAATCCTCTGTGAATTTTCCATTGTTCTTTTTTGAAAACATCTATTTTAAACAGCTCAGATATTTCTGCATAATTCCTTGGATCTTTTTAGATTTGAGTGTTCTGGTTCTGCATTTTAATAAATGCTTAACTTCATTACATTTTTAATACTCGTTAATAAATCAAATTATCAATATAAAATCTCATACCTACCCTTTTGTTTTGTTGGGGGGGTGGGTATTGTTGTCTTTGTTGTAGTTTTTCTGCTGATGCAGAAGATAAATATTTATTAAATACTTCTGCCTCTTCTGCATCATGATACATAATTTTGGCATATCGGTTTAGTGTCAGTCATAACATTATCAGTAAAAGTCACTAGATAGGACTCTGATGTATATATCAGAACAGAAGTACATATATTTCATATCTATTTCTTTTAGCCATATTTCTTTACTGATATTTGTTTAGCTAACCTTATCAACTGCCTGTGTTCCTTAGCTATCAAATTTTACCCATTGCTTCCTCTTTTTTTATAGAAAAAATAATATATCTTTGTTTGTTAAAAATACAGCAAAACAAAGATGCAACAAGCTCTCCTTTTAATTCAGATATTTTTAATAAAGCAATTATTTTGTGAAGAACAAATATATGTTTGGGGCACCTGACAAAGCATCTTAAACAAGTTTCAATCATACATAGATATGTGTGGGTGTATATGATGTAATGCATATATGAATACACAAAGAGGTTTTTCTCTTTTCTCTCACTTTTCTTCATCTGTAACTTCTCTTCCTGTTTTTGGATACTGCATTTAAAAAATCCACCAGTGTTATACAGTACTTCTTAATGTATATTCTTTTTGCATAAGCACAGGAATTGGATATTATTCATTTTACCCCTCTTCCTAAAATTCTGAGCACTCTAGAAAATAATTTTAAGATCTTATAAGCTAGAAGATATAAATTATATGAAATAGTAAAAAATATGTGTTTACAATAGATGCAGAGTAAAGAAAAAAAATACAAACATGGAAGAGGGAATAATAGACAGCAAAAATGGTCAAATTGATTTGGGACAGGCTATGGTTTGCTTGAACACTTTTTGATATTCTAAGTTAAATTGCTTTTATTAAATATCAGCAGTCTCACTTAATAAAGAAGGTAGGAACAGGTAAAAGAAATGCTAGTGACACAAGAATGTAGAGTCCCTGGACTCAATCCTATTTGCAGGTGAATTGTCTCAGTCTACCTGAATTGCCTAAATCACTGGGAAATAGTTTTAGAAATGAAACGAGAGCTGAGTCTTTGCTGAGGTGATGATAAAGCAGACTTGTAAATGTGCAATTTGGTTACTGCCTGTGTTATTCTTTGCTATTTTTTCCTGACTGAATGTGAAAGAGTCTTTCATGTGGGTGAGAAGGAAAATGGGAAGGGTGCGGAAAAAATGTATGTTTTTGCATTGTGTGTACAGTTCCCAGTTCAAAAGCTGCATTGACGTATTCACAGAATACAGAATTTTGTCTTATATTGTAAAATGACACAAAATTAGCTACTTTACATTAAAAATTCTTACCTAATTTTCCTCTAATTCAGCATTAAGATTCAAATTTGTATTTCTGTGATTAATTTCTACAGTCCCTGTAGTGCTTACAATTCATGCTATCTCCTCAGAATAGTAAAGCAAAACAACTAAGGGGAAAATGATGCAGCACATTTAAAATATCTGTTTTTAATTTAAAAAATAACTCTGGGATATTAAAACCTGTAAATAAGTGTGTTTTCACAACCACTCAAGTAGTTCAATGTAGGCAAAATTAAGGCATGTTTGTAGTATAAAAATAGCCTTCTACAACACAGTGCATCAGCAACAGTTCACTCCAAATGTTGTAGATAATTAATCTAATTTTCCCTCTGCTTCATTTTGTGTTCTATTAGTTTTCTTATTCAAACTTTCAAGTCACAAATCTAATTTAAAGCCTCTTAACTGGTCTAATGTGGTAATGTGTTCCATCTGCGTGCAGTGTCTAGCAGTGAGTGATAGGGACAGAATACTAATTTGCCTCCCAGTGTGCACAATGCTCAATAAATAAATAATATATTACCTGTGCTCACCATTGCTTGACTACAGAAAGTGTCAAAAGCAACAGAAAAGATGGATGCAAGTTTAAGGCACGTAACAGAGAATGAACTGAAGGAGGAAGGAGGGAGATGGAAGAAAAGAGGGAGGCAGAGAGAGAGAGAGAGATGAACAATACAGTCTGTCACAGAATGGCAATTATTCTGTTAACATGGCTAACTATTTATAGGTGCATAAGTAATGAATATTAGACTACACACTGATTAATGTTTAAATATGAAATGTTTATTTCTAACAGTTTTACCTCTTGTGTGTTCTTTTATTTCTCTATAGAGAAATATAGAGTTTCTTTATATTGTTTTAGCATCTGCTTGTTTAGTTATTCACTTTCAGAAATCTCCTTTTTTAACTCAACACATTGATTTACTTCTGCTGTTTGGCTTTGCTTCCTTACTGTGTGTAGAGGGGGGTGCTTTATTTTAGGAGCTTTAGCTTTCATACGACAGAAAACTCAAATAATTGTAAAGTTGCTGAGTTTCACTCTGATCTTCTGTACAGTCATCTAAGTTTGTGGAAACCCCACTGTGGCCAGTGAAGTCACACTGGTGCAAAACTGGCAACTGGGAGATTAAATTCAGAGTGCTGATGTTACAGAGAAGTATGCAGGTAAGTCCGTATGTATAACAGAAAAAGAGAGGGTGTGCTGCCTATGTATGGTAAAATAAAAGTCTGAGAATGAAGTAAAGAATGGAAATATAAAAAAAAAATAAAAATAATAAAAAAGAAGCTGGAAGTGTCCTGGATTATTAAAATATTATTTTGTAGAAATGTCATTACAATTTTGCTTAAATTTAATGCAATTTACTAGACCACAAAGAACTCCTTAGAATAAATGGCTGGTTTCCAGGCACAGCTACTGTGCTGCTGATTACAATACATTCTGACATTTATGACAGTTTTATAATTCTTGTATTCTGTACCTAGCTGTGCTCTGATGTGTCTGTACTTTGCTGAAGGCTTTCTCCTGGGAAATGGCACTAAAGTTTTGTGGAGTGAAAGGACAATAAAAGAGTTTGACAGAAAAAGACTATTACTATAGAATGCAAGCCTGTTGCTAATTTGTCTATAACTGTTAAAAATGAGGATTCATTTTATAAATACAAATACCAATGCAAACTTATTGTCACAAAAAAATTGGCATCAACTTCAGTAGATATTCTTACAAGTAGACCTACCAATATGAGTAAGGATTTGTCAGATCAAAGTCTAGACCTTTAAGTAAAACAGTACTGTTGCAAGAGTAACTTATTTGGAAGAACAAGGTTCATAAGGAAGAGTAGGAAAAATAGAAGACCCAGATATAAGAAAAAGAACAGGTAAGAAGGGATAGGAAGACAGAAGAGAAATCTTACTACACACCTTTACGTAGGGCATTTAATCAAGTCTTCCAATGTTTCATGACATTTTTATAGCAAAAACATTATTGACACAATTCAGAGGATGATTACTGTTTTCCCTTTAGAGAAAGAACAAGGTGAAGCATTTCTATAACTATTTGGGTAATACCTGTTTAATGCTTTCAATAAAAAAAATAGAAAAAAATTTCAATTCAAAATGTTATGAAAATTAGCATAGTAATAATCAAAAGCATTTTTTCTTTTTCATTAAAAGGATGCTTGCTATTGAAAAAACATTTCAACTTAAAATTGTTGACCAGCTGGAAGAAAAATATTTTGTGTATTTGTTTGCTTTTGCCTGTATGCACTTAGAGAGAGCTGCAAGCAGACGTCTGAAGTTCTGGCTTAACTGTAAAACTTGAATGAAACATACCCTCCATTGAGTAGCCAGATAGCAAGAGGGAGACAGACTGAAAAAGATTCATGTGGGCTTAGAGGCGGTGCAGTGTATGCTGCTTTGCAGACATAACGCGTATGCTTGCCAATATTTAGGGTATGGAGCCAGAAGTCCATTCATTCCCTGAAACATTATAGCCTTGTCACCCTCTCCCTTCAATGGGAGGGAGGAAAGCCTTAACACCAGTGACAAATCTACTCCCCATTCTGCTCTGCTATCTGTGTTTACTGCAGAGGGTTTTTAAAGAGGTACTCCTGGCACCCCTTTGCCCCTGAACTGCCATGCTAATCAAACCGCAGATTGTACTGAAAAGGGTTTATTTCTTGAGTGCTGCTCCATTTTAGAGTGCTGGCTGGGAGAGATAATGCAATCATCTGTAGTGCTGCAGAAAAAAAGGTTTAAATTGTAATCACAGGAGAACCCCTAAATTAAATGAGGTCAGTCTGGTCTGTACACAGATGGAAGGAGGACCTCTGTGGACCTCTAAAGTATTTAAGGAGATATTATTAGTGAGTGATAGAGTAGGTGACATTTTTTCTCTGTATTAGTACTGCCCAGGTATCATGCTAGATGGAACCCTATTGCTAGAGATGTCATTTTTCAGATAAAATGTAAAAACAAGGTCCTGAACATAACTGGCCATTAAAAACTGTATGGTATTTCTCATAATGTTCTCTTGGCCAAATTTGAAGTAGGCAATTACATTCTGCTTGCCTTAATTAACCCTGAAGTCTGTGAAATGCATGTTCTTCCTTCTTATCCTAACAGCTCTCTAATGCAGCTTTTCTCCATGCTCATTGCTCATAGACTGCTGTGAAAAAAAAAATAACTGCTATATACAATTACTAAGAACATATATGATCAATAAAGAATTATATTAACTAGAAAGAGATTTTAATCTTCACCAATGGCTGTGACATATTTCAACATATTAAGTTGAAGAGTGATATGCAATACTGGAATGATAATCATAAAAAAGAAATTAAGATTGGTTAAAAAAAGTATAGGCCTTACTGCGGAATCTGTATAAAGATCCAAATGGTCAAATGTTTATTAGCAATCACATTTAGAGTAGCTAATAACTAAAAGGTATCAGCCTTGTTACAGAGGAAAAAATTGTAAATAACAAGAGATATTTCTGTTTATATTTTTTACCGTTATTCAGCAAACAAGACATTGTTTTCGAATGCAGTATGAAATAATTATTCTAGAAGATCTGAAATGGAGCTGTAATATTTAAATATTGCAACATAAAGCAAAAGAAGAGTAAAGGCAAGGAAAATGTCAGTCAACTTCAGAAAGAAACTAATGTTAAACCACACAGAAATACTAACTTAACCTGTTAGTAAGGTATGCATGAAGAGAAAGACATGTCCATAAGGGTTTTTTTTGAAGGTGAGATTAACAATTCAGATGTTGTGGTCCAAACTCGAGCTGATTCTAAATTGGCTCCATGTGGCCCATCTGAACCTTATATATTATTAATGTGTTAAACAAAAAAAAAAAAAAAAAAAAAAAAGCTCATGGAGAAAAAAAGTCATTGATATTACACCAGAATATGTAGCATCAAAAATATTCTTGGTCAGTTTATAGCACATAATATTAAAACCTGCTCATAACAATATAAAAGAAAGGATGGGACAATACATCAGGTTTAGATCTTACCAGGATTTTTTGACAATTCTTAATTGAGCATGCACATCCTTTTATAATCAAGAGGAATTCTGTGTGTTTCTCTATTAAGAATGGGTGTCTCACTCAATTGTGTCTAGTAGACACAGAGATCATAAAGAAAAACATATTTCTTTATTCAATTTTTGTGCACACCCATACATAACTTTTATGGCCAGCATCCATTTTGAGTAGTTAATGAAAATTGAAGAATCAAATTATAGGCATTAATCACATTTGGGAACTTTAAGGAACTCACTCACAGATTCCTAATTAAACTATTTATCAACATTGCTTGGGTCATTCAATCAACTTTCTTCTGTATAAGGCCATGAACCTTTCATAAACCTCAACTAAAAATCAAGAAGAGCAGGACCAATTCACTCTTTTGGGTTTGAAATTAAAACAGCATCTATAAACGTGAGGGAGTATTTCTAAGGGCTTCTCCTACAACATTCTCGGCGGTTCCCTTTGGAGTATTGCAAGACAGATTATCCACTTTAGGAAAACAAGAGGAAAGAAACAGAAACAAATGAACAAAGAAGCAGAAGGAAATGGAGAAAACCTGCATCGAAACACAGTTGCTGAGGCAGCACTGAGGCACTCAGAGAAATGTCGCTGTGCAAAGGAACCTCTCGGGTGAGCTTAGTGAAGAATTTCCATGTGAGCATCTGTGCTTGTCAGGCATCTTTTTTGAACTGCTACTCAGTTTCTGTCTTACCAGCTGATAAAGCACCTGTAAAACTTAATGGCTGAATCATTTTTTTTTATTTTTTTTTTTTCTCCACTGTGAAATCCCACTGCCACTTACCTCTTGCAATGTGGAGCTAAAGCTCCCACATTGGAAAATGGATACAAGTGAACAACATCCTTGAATCAGTTGTGCAGCTGAATCATCATCTGCTGTATTTATTGTTTGACTACGCGTCTCTCTGCTGCCTTAACAGTGTATAATCATCATACCTCATTAATAAAAGCGCTTTTCAAAATTCACCCTAACATTTAGGATGGAGTTCCTGTCACATGCATTTCTATTTATGCTAGTGATGCAGCACTTTCATCATATTTGAGAAATTTTTGAGAAAATAAAAATGTAAGACAGTCCTGTTATGGAGGATTTTTCCACACCTTTAGTATGGTTGAATATATATTATACTTCCATAGGAAATCCCTGTGGGATCCAAGCTCCCAGGGGCTTGAAGACAGAAAGAAGTGGAATTTTTCTGAAGTCTACTTAAGAAAATACTGTTTTCCTAGGGAGAAATAGAGGCATGAGAGGCACTTATATTAAAGATCAAGGGGGTTGAACCACTTGGGGATTAAATTACTGTACCTATTGATTATATAAAAAAAAACCCCACCTGTAAAAGAACTAAAGAACCACAAATGCATATCAGTTGGAGTGTTATTAACACCAATCTGATCTTGTAATACTAGTTAAAAGGTAACTCCAACATTCATGTAGATTTAATTTCAGTGGTGTACCTGGGAGCACAAATAACCCTCATCAAGAGATACAATCACTTATTAATCCCAGTTCTCTGAAAATTACAGCTGAAAATATTTTTAAATAAACATCCAGTGTTAAGATCAGTGCTACGCAAAATTAAAGTGCTATCAAAGTCAGACTACCTTTGCTTTCAGAGAACACATAAAAAACAGCTTGTGACAACTTTTGGTTGTTAAAAGCCTTGTGATACTTTTGAAAGATGCAGAGTGTTAATTTTCAGTTGTCTGTCCAAATCTAGTGTGGGTATTTAATTTCCTTCTATTTAAAAAAATCACAATTGTCCTTTTAATTGAGTACAGTATAATTATCTTCTTTCCCTAAAAATCAAGATCAGGTATGTTGGTCAGCACCTACCACATTTTTATGAATGTGATCACATTTCACTTGCAGCCAGTTCATATTTTAGGCTCAAATAATCCCATACTATAAGCTTTAGGATGCAAACTTCAGTGCATATAGATAGGTTGTCTCCTCCAGACGTTTCCTAGGCTAACATCTAAGGAAAATATTAAATGGCATCCTCAAAACAGTATTGAATTTTTTGAGCCAAGTGATGTCAGCAGGAATCTTTACATTGATTTTTGATGACTTTAAATTTGGTCCTTTTGGAATAATAAGATAAAATACGGTGACAAGAAAACAAGAATAAAATTCTGACTCCACTGAAATTAGCAAGTTTTCTGAGTGATTTCAATGAAGCCTGCTTTTCATCCAAAGAGAGTTTTTGTTTTACTTTGGTTCCTTTTAAGGGAGAAGGAGAAAAGGTGGTTAATGAGAAAAAATGATCACTTCTGCTGCTAAAAAGTACTGCCAATCTAGTTCATTTTGGCATTAACAGAGATGTGAAATCAAAGCAGGTACTAAGTAAATATAGGTTTTAAACCATGAAATAGTAAGTGACTATAATTTAAACTCTCTTTTCTGGACAGCAGGGGAAAAAAATTGCAATCAACATCTCACAGAATTAACATTTAAATGAATGTAAAATTTAAAGGGGAAAGTTAAAATACAATTCATCTCCACTGGAAAAAAAATAATCTAAATTCCAAGAAAAGTTTATTTGTGGTATAGAAGTTAATAAAAGGCCATTTAATAAACAGACAGTGCAACAGATAACAACATAGTAATACAAAAAATAGCCTCTTAAAAATCTCAGATGTTGAAAGGGGAAAAAATTTGATTAACTTATAAGATTCCCTCTCCCTCCCCCCAAAGCACATTATCAGTGCTTGCAATAGAAGTGTTTAATAGAAACAAAAACCTTAATGAAAATCTCCTCTGACAACTGACCCCAGTGGAAAGGATGGTAACTAATGCAGGAGAAACTAAAGTACTAATTCATAGTTCATACAGTATTATAAATCACAACAACAACAACAACAAGTTCATACAGTATTATAAATCACAACAACAACAACAACAAAAAGACAGAAGAAACTATATAAGTAAGTGGAATGATAACATTAGATTCTATTTCCAAGTACCTCAGGGACACTAATAACAGATACATCATGCATTAGCTCATTTGTTTACTTGTGTATATGGTGTAAAAAGAAACATACTGAACCCATACATATCAAAATAAATAATGGAAATGTTCATTAAAAAGAACATTTCTTAACAATGGAGCACATATATGAAAGAAAACAGTATAGAAAGAGCTTAGGAGGATTCTTGTTAAACAATGGGAAATTTTGTAGGACAAATGCCCTTACACCCAATCTTTTACCCATTCCTTGGTGTGGGACATGTCAGGGACGTGCCAGGATCAAACATGGGAAGGAGCATGGACCAGAATATGCAGAGCTTCATCCAGTCATTAGCAGCCAGAGGAGTCCCGCAGAAAACAGCCCTCCTGCTGCTTTGTGTCATGTTTGGGGTTGGTTTGGACCGAGCTGCACTGAGGACTGGAATTACTTAGAGTTTCCCAGCGGCAACTGGCACTTTAAAACACAGAAAGAAGTTCAAAACCAGAGTTAAAATACTGCCTTTCTCTTCTTCTGCTTCCCTCTTTTCTGACATTATAAACATAATATATATAATAAAATACCTTTTTTTTTTTTGGCTATTAATCCCTTGCCAATGTACACATTTTCTTTCAAAAATTTAGTGAAAAAAATAGTATTTTCTGTAATGTCACAGGGTAGTTTATTACTTAGGTGAGGTGGTGTTACAAAGCAGTCACATAAAAATTGTTAATTTCATAGTGAACATGAACAAAAGTCTAAATTTTCTATCTGAAATAGTGAGTATGTTTAAAATGATAACTCTTTTACATTTAAATTTTACATTCCTCCATGTAGTTAGTATGATTTACACTTACTTGTTTATGTAGAGATGTGTTTATTATACTGATTGGATATTTACTGTTTTCTTCTTCTTAGCACCTCACTCTAGTGCTTATAAAGCTGTGAGAATATGAACTAGTTCTTTTTTCTTTTTTTTTTGTGCTCACAAATAATCAAGAAATTATTAACAAAGCTCCACTTGTAGAATTTAAATAGTGTCAGAATTTGACTTGCAAATCTCAGGACGAATTTGCAAGGTTGACTGTCAGAATAGGTTTTTGTTTTTTTAAAAAACTTGTCAACAGAGTACACTTAAGACAGAGTTAATGAGAGACAACACACAGAGAATCCAATTATACATTTTTTTTACAGATTGCTTATTGGAGTGTAAGTATGTTTTAATAGCATACACAAAGTCAAAAAGCCCACATAAGAATAGTCAAGATAATTGAGGACGAATTTACTCAGAGGATACAGAAATTAAGGCATAGATCCTTACCTTAGAAGCTGCCATCTGGGAGTTACTTGTAGATTAGCTAGGACATGGGTATTACAGATGGGTAAGAAGAGTGCGTGACATCAGAACTTAAGAAAGGCCCAGGAAAGCAGCATGTTGGTCTATATGAAAATAAACCCAGGCTTTTAAGACACTTAATGCATTTATAACTCTGGATATGAAAACCGTCAGAGCACATAGTCCTCTCTGTGCACTTGGGGTGTCTTCCTATGGCTGTCAAGACATAGGATTCTTTTCTCAGTTTTACTACGGGTCATATAAGACTGCAGAGACTGTGGAACAACAGCATTCAAGAGACAGTTGTCATTCTGGGAACCGGCATTTTAATAGCTAAAATTCCTCTCATTAACAGGTGTGAAGGGTAGTATTACTCTCAATCTAGTTACGTAACAATTTTAATACTTTTGTGAAGTTTGAGTCCCATCAGGTAAAGAATTGTCTACGTTCCATTTTAGAGAAAACAATGCAAATTTCCCCCTCCAGTCTGGAATACTGAAGGTTTCTCAAGCACAGATATACCATTTTGTGGTCCCCATGTAGGTTGAGCTGTAAAATATCCATTTAAATCCTTAGTTCAGCCAGGATACCAGATCTGCCCATATGTAGCAGCAAAGTTTCTGAGGTTTCGACAAGGTTTCTAAGGAAAGCTACAATGTCTGTGGTCTCCAAGGCCCTAAACAGATTAGGCAGAGTAGAGATTTGTGTTTGTTCTTTTGTTTTACTTTGGATATATGTTAGAAGTTAGGTGACAGTTCAGATCTTGCCTGGGGAGCGTAAGGACTTGGATGTGATAGGTATTTTACAAAAAGGCAGTATTGGCAAACCATCCATCTCCCAAAGCATAGACACTGTAATTTGAAGACAAAATAAGAAGAGCAGTACAAACAATGAGGTAGAGAAGTATAAGAAAAGGGGATCGTTTGGTAATCTTCATCAGCAGGTTTTTAAACAGAGGTCATAAAGATCACAAAGATAAAGAGCATCAAAGGAATGTAATGAAATAATCCTGAATATATTTATATGAAGCTTCTCTCAAATATTCAGAAAGGCACCGTTTTAAAATTGAACTAATAGGGAAGAGAGGCTGACATAATGGATTGATGGCAGGAGGATGAGAAATGACGATCAAGTGAGGATAAACGGAGCAGAACTTTGAAAGTAACAACAAACATTTCATGCTTGATGTAACAAGGAAGAGCAAGGCGCAGTAAAGGGATACAAAAAGAGGTGACATTGCCAAAATAATATTACTGGGAAGAATAATTCTGGATGGGTATAAATAAGAATCAACTGTCAAGATGAAAGTGTGGCATAAAAAGCTAGCTAGGTAGGAGTTGATAAAAATCTGGACAAGAATTGTAGCTGTTTGATTGGATAGGAAAGGCAGATATCACTACAGGAAAATAGAGGCATAACCCGCCGAATACAGAGAATGGTGACAACACATCCAGGTTTGAAAGACAGGCCAGAAAATTCAGGAAAGGAAGTGGAAGGCAGTGTTTTGGGAGGGGAAAGTAAGGGCTGTCTTTTGGGTATGATCTTGAGTAGATAATCAAGAAGGGATGTCAGGCAGGCTGACCAATATTTAGTTTGAAATAGTAATAGGGAAGTAGTTTTGTGAGTCATAAATATGTAAAAGATGGTTAAATTTTTGATAGCTTTCAAGCACCAACTCATATAGTTGGTAGGTCATGCAAGGTATTCTTTGTCATTTTTGTTACACGTATTGGAAAGGAAGCACCAAAATAATCTCTCACGTAAGTAGTAAACAATATAAAAAATGAAAAAGAAAAAAATTCTCTACTCATTGACATCACAGAAAATGTCCCAGGTCTGGAGGAAGCCTCCTGCCATAGCTGCATAGTCAAAAACTTAGACAAATGAAGGCCACAAGCCAGGAACTGTAAACATTTTGAAAGCTGGACATGAACCTGCTATAGAACCAGACATATCAGGCTCATTCTAACTCCAAAATTTATTCACTGCATTTTCTTTAGTCTAGAGGCACCTCCATTCACTTGATTTTCAAAATCCTCTCCTGGAATTTGATGCATTAATAAACCTCTTTTATAAGCAATGGCCAAAAGGCAATTCCAACAGTGGTTAGTCTTTCTGTTTGAGACACGGGAGAACAAGTCTGTGTTGGGAGACCAGGCTCTCCTTGTCTATGAAGAATATGGACATCCTGTGCTCAGCTCCCTTTTTTTCTTGAAGTGCTCCAAATCCTCTTATTTCCCAAAAGTGTTCTCAGTTTCAAGGGAGCTACACAGGTGACTTTGCTGAACTTTTCCAGTAGAAGCAATTGCTGTCCATGGAACAGTTCCATATTTATTGGCTGAAACGTGCTTAGGCCAGATTTTCTAGCTGACAGGACTGACACAGAAAACAAGGTGCTTCACTGGCACTGTACAACAGCTATTTTAGTTGGTTTTTTTTCTGTTCTGGTTTGATTTTGTTGTTTTTTTTTTTTTTTTGGTACAGTTGTGCCTAATGCTTCTGGAGTAAGGCTTGTGATCTGAATATCTCAAAAGAAAAATTGTGAGGCTACAATAAACTAACTCTACATTTTTCTCCAGGACATCTACACATAGGTGAATCAAGTAAGTTCTATGGAAGGAGATATTTTGGGTTTTGAGGGTTTTTTGCAGTTATTTTTACTTTTTGATCACATGCAAGGGTTTTATATTAGGTTACTAAATCTGAAGAAGTTTGCACAACTAGAAGTTTTGTGTAAGAACCTATAAAGTATGTTTAAAAACTATTCAAAGAATATCTAGATACTAATCTGTGTCAGAATCTATCCAGCAAGGTACTTATTGTTGTTCGTAATGATAATACACAGAGACAGATATTATTTTTTTTCTTTTGTTTCCCTACCTAAGTTCAATGAATGAGCTTAAAATACATTTTTACTTCTTCCATATATATGGTCAAGTACACAACATTCTTCTGTTCCTGACAAGCTCTCACCCTGAACTACTCCTCCTTCTTGTTTGACTCGTATGCATACAAACTGTGTCAAGTTCTGCGATCTCAACTTTTCAGAGCTGTGTCTTTTCATTTTTATCTTTTTAAAAATTCTCACAACCCATATCCATTATTTTAAGTTCTCTTTTCACTTTCTCTAAGAATGAAACTGAACATATATATCCACTTACCATTCAGCCCATATTACAGTACTATTCTCAGGAAGAAGGCTAACAGGATGAATACATTTAAAGAGTCTAAGGAAAAAAGTCACTGTTAAGGAGACTGTTCATTAGTAATTATAATAGTCAACATAATGATGAATTGGCTTGTTTCAATCTATGTATATATTTTTCTACTTTTGTTATTGCAGAGTTGGTGGCTTTTTAACAACTGTTTCTTTCAAGTCTGCAGTGATCCTAAGGAAAACATACTTTACGTTGTCAATATTAAAATTATAAGCAATGTGCTTGGTAAATTGTTGCAGATGCCACAGCATGACAAGTGAGCCACGACCATTTGGTGGAAACATCCAAAGCTCAAGCAGTTTTTAAAACAGTTGTACAGATCATACCTGAAAGAAACTCACTGCAGAGTGCTCAGCCACTGGTTTGTCAATTACTGGAATGTGTAAGCAAAAGACAAAATTCATCACAGATACCTTCGTTTTAGTATGATATACTTTATCAATAACAAGGCCACCGCATATAAGTGCATGGATGAATAAACTTGGAGAAATAATCAAAACTGAGTGACAACTTTGTAAAATAAGGCCACAAGATAACAGGGTTTGCTGCTATATATAAGATTTTCAGAATAAAAGCCATGAAGAATTGTTGGAAGTATGGCTAGAATGAGTGTTGAAATTTCTGATATTTCACTTGGGTTAGAAAGATAACTCTGTCCTGGCAGTAGTGCAGTGATTAGAGTTCCTAGGTCCAGACAATTCTGAAGATGATAATAAAATCTGATAAATAGGCATGTGTTACCTCAAATTATCTCCATTCTATTCACCACAGTGACCAGAAGCTCAATTTCTTCTCAATTAGAGGCCTACTAATTTAGCCTTCTGCTAAATAAAAAACAAAGTACCACAGGCTGATGGAGAACCACAAGATCAAGTGGCATTGATGAGTTCAGCCCATGTTGTTAAGGGCTCCCTCTCCCTGTAGCAAGTATGTATTTGACACAACTAACGGAGGCAATGTAAAAAAAAGGAAAGGCGTAGGAAAACAGTTAAGCAGTAAGGACATTGTGGGCTCCAGTGCTCTAGCTTATCTGAGTCAAGATGGACCTGAGATGGATTGTAACTACTGTACAATCAATATTCCCAGACTATTGGATAAATGTATTTTAAACTGCGACTTGGGCAAAATTTTGAAATCTATAACAACTATTTATAAAATATTTACATGTTAGTAATCAATTACTTCAATGAATATCCAACTATTAAAATTTAAAAAGAGATTTAACTCTGATGTTTGCATTTTATGATACCATGGAAACCACTTTTTTTCCCCAAAAAATTGAAGGTACAAGGTAGATGTTGATTTCTAGTTTAGAATTAACTTCTTTTTGTTTAAAAATATGTTCTTAATAGCCAAGGATTTCACTATTGCTATTTTTTGTAGAATATAGGGTTAAGTTTATTTCAAAAATCCATGCATCTGTAAGTCTTGAAAGTTTTTAGTGAAGACATATGTTTTGCTTCAATGTTTTGACATAAAGATAGTAGCAAGTTAATTAGTTACAACTTGCATATTTGTTGTGAGAAAGTTGCTCTGCTAAATTAAAAACCTAGGACCTTTATCATGTCAATCATAAAAGCATTTCTGCCCAGAAACAATTTAAAATATTAGGATCACTGACTATTAAAGTTTGGGTTTGGTACATTGTCTTTAAATAGCTCTGCTATTTGTGATATATATGATATAGAATAAGGGCCAGTTTTATCAGTTGTGTTTGATCATGTAATTAAATTGAATCTAGACCAGTCTTAGAGACTTAGAGCCTTAGAGACTTGCAGCCTTCCTTGCTCCAGACTTTCCTCATTGTTTCTGGGTCTTGGGATTTCCAATGAACCAGCTTACTGGTGGAAGCTGGGCCAAAGAAGGTTGTCAGTACCTCATTCTTTTCCATGCACTGTGTCACCAGGACCCCTGGCCCACTCATCAGTGGGCTTGCATTTTCCCTAATCATCGTTTTGCTGTTTATATACTTATAGAAGTACTTGATGTACGAGAGAAGCCTTTTTGCCCTTGACATCCCTCACCAGGTTCAGCTCCAACATTAATGTTTAACTTGGCTTTAATGGACTTACTTTAATCACATAACTAATATTTTTAAGCTACTGGCACAGAAATTCTCTAAAGTTTTATGAAAAATGCATAGAGCAAAATCACATAATATTGGGCAATAAAATGCCTTACTAGCTTCTATTCGGTCTTCATCTGGTCAAAACAACCATTCCTGTAATCATTCTGTGTTTTGATGAGGAAGGAGCTAAAATGGCAACAGCAGCAGGATCTGGTCCATACTGAATAACTTCAGTACTTGCAGTATGCGTAACTGCCCACTGATCTGATTACAAGTGGAACTCCAGGAAAGGAGCACCTAGTGGTCATGTGATATATTTCAAAAGGTTAATTATCAACTAAATCCAACCATAACTTTTTATAAAGGTAAAAGAAAAATGCATAGCCATGAGCAATGTTCTGTAGAAAATAACAGTTTTCTCCAGGTCTATCTGTGTTCCGTTTAGCCCAAGGAAATGAGAATAACATAGGAAATGAATGATGGATGCTGAATATGATCCTGTTGTCAAAGCTCTTTTGGTTTGAAAGACACAACACCTCTCGCTCTGTATAATTGCGGTGATATGCATATTCTGTTGGATACTGCCACTGGAATCATTTCACATGTATAACTTCAGTAGAAATCAAAATTTATTTTTTTATGTTACTGTCCTGGTTTGAGGTAAAACAGAACAAACTTTCTGTTCAGTAATTTTACTTCTGAGCTAGGCCTCTTCTAACTCTCTGAAATTAACAGCATATTGTGGAGAAAACTGATCACTTTTAAAGTGATAAGACCAATGTTTGTACTTCATGCCAAGGGACGGTATGCAGAGAGGCTCTTGCTTATACTTATTGCTATAACAACCAAGGTCAGCTAATTCTGTTATTTGCCCTGTTGCAGGGTCAGAAGCAGAAGAGCATAGAGGGGTCCCACCTGTGGGGAGGAGTGGACAGGACAGGTTACCCAAACCTGACCAACAGGAGTATTCCATCCCATCTGCCCCATGTTCAGTATAAAAGCTGAGGGATCAAAGGGTCAGCTCTATTTCTTCAATGGCAGATGTCCGAAGAGGACCCTGTCTGTTCATCTGCTTTTGATCCCCATCTGTGTGTTCCTGACTTCAGAGCTGGCATCCAGTTCCCATCCATCGCCGAGTCCAGTCTGGGTCTTCCAAAGTGCCTGCTGATGATGTCATTCTAGGACCTTGATACAGTTTTTTATATGTTGTGTCTATTTCACTATATCCTTTTAATTTTATTATTAATATTTCATTAAAGTAGTTTAGTTCCTTCTAAACTCATGAATCTCTTTATCTCTCCTCCTTTTCTCCTGGGAATGAGAAGTGAGGGGAGAGCATCTGTCGCCGTCATATGCCAATTCGGCCTAAACCATGACAGTTACACATTGAAATTGGCAGTAGAGGGTGTTGTCAATTTTTTGTTATATTTAATGAACATCTTTACATTTATATTAATTATCTTTTTCAACCTCTCTTCTGAAGTAGCCCTGAAGCTCAGTTCTAAACATGCTCAATTTTAAGCATGTGCTAAAGTTTTTTTGATTCCAGTGACCTCCTTATCCCTCTAAATACACTTAATGCAGCAGAAATTATCTCCTTTTCTTTTCTCTGCTGATGGCATAAAATTTGCATTTTTGGTAATGTTCATAATCTGTTTTTTGCGTATTCTCATTAGTGTTCTTATTAGTGGATTTGCTGATGGAATTCTATTAATTTTGTACGGGCAATGCAAGGTACTGTTACAGTTTTACAGGAGATTAGGGATCCAATTCTGCTAAATCCTGGAGACCCAGAAGAGATAAAGCTTAGAAGAGAAGCATGGGGGTGTACTTTAACTAATATCCCATAATATAGCATGTACTAAATACAAAATAAGCATCACCCCCCTCTAACAACTAGAAATCTTGTTTGTTTCTCAATCTTCCTTTAAAACAAAGTTCTAGAAGTACTCCTCTGCAATTTATTTTTTTTTAAGACAATTGGATTTGGGGTCTGGTCTTAGCAAGTGAACCATTAAGTCTCTACAGTGCCTGAAAGAGCTGTATAAAATTCTATTTGTTAATTGTTTTAGGCAAGTATTTTATATGTATAATTTATTTATTTATTTATTATTTTGTGGGCAGGGTATAAAACATAATCAGTATTTAATTTCTCCAGAATTATGGTAGCTGTAACCACATAGAACCACATCGGACTGGAACTTCTGATTGGGAAGTTGATTTAAAATATACTATTTGTCTTTCTAACAGTCTAAAAAAAATGTTATGTCCATGCTGAGAGTAAATAAGTAAAACATTGTTTCATTAATTTTTAAAAAGAAGAAAAATAAAATCTCACCTTCCTTAGAAGTACCTGTTAGGAAGAGGAACATGAATTTTGGCAGTAGAAGATCTAATCTGCGATTAATACAAACCAGTAAAACTTCCTCAAAAGTCAATGAGGTTTATACAGTTAGTAATTCAGTTCTAAGATGTTTGCATTTTTTTTAAATGTTTTTTTACTTCTTTCAAATCATGAGGTCCTCTCTTGCAGTCATGAGGTTGCAATGTCTGTACAGTGGAACAGCCTCTCAACCTTCTTAGGTTGTAGCTGGATCCAGCCTAAGAATTGGTTATGTTGTATTTGTGAAAGTTTGTGTGTATGAGAAGAAAAGATAAAAAACATAAGCAAAGCACTAAAACTTTGTATAACCTGTACTGGAGTAGCAGAAAGATGTAGCTGTGAGTCAGGCCATCTCAAACTGCACTAGAGATCTGAAATAAATCCCTCGTCTGTGAGGACAGTTACTTTGTCCATCAGGACTATCATGACAGAAAAGTCCTATCTATAACTATATAATTTATTCTTCTTTATATAGTGCTCATATCACCCTTATCATCATTAGGTTAGCAAAAGTGGATGGGAATCTCATTTAAGATGTTTTCTTTGAGATAACATTTCCAGTCACTCTTTTGGAGATTAATAAGTGCTTTAAGGACAGAATTCATTTCCTAGAATAGGTATCTGAAGTAGGTCAGATGAATCATATACTCTGCATGCCTATCTCCCTTTGTTGTCTCTAAATCCTCAGATTATTAGTGTAGTTAAAAAGGAAATGTATCCCATTCAACATATCCATATTGGCATAACACATGCTTGTCTAGGTTATACCTGAACTACGTAGGGAGCTGCCAGGGCAACTCTGCCTAAACCATGGCAGTAAAGACCCTACTTCAGAAAGGAAAGAGGCTGAACGGTTATTCTATGCTCACACTGTTATAGTACCTTTCTGCTCTGAACTAATATTGTGAAACTGACAAGGATCTGCCTACATGAGCTTCAGTCCTGAAGAAACTGAGTTGTTTGTTATAGAGTCATAGAAAAGAGTTGTGTAAGAGCTCATGAGATGGCATCTTAATCTACTTCTTCTAGCCTAATGAAGGCTTAATATGCTTAAAATATTTCTGTCAGGCATTTATTTAGCCTGCTTTAAAAATTCATAGAATCATAGAATCATTTAGGTTGGAAAAGACCCTTGAGATCCTCGAGTCCAACCATCTACCCTACTCTACAAAGTTCTCCCCTATACCAAATCCCCCAACACTACATCTAAACGGCTCTTAAACACATCCAGGGATGGTCACTCAACCACCTCCCTGGGCAGCCTATTCCAATGCCTGACTACTCTTTCTGTTAAAAACCCT
>KZ507737.1:28765-50074 GCA_002844005.1 Limosa lapponica baueri
CCATTATTAAGTTCTAGGCATTCAAATCTGTCGCAAACATAGAGGGTCACCCCACCACCTCTCCTTCCTTGTCTATCCCTTCTGAACTGTTGGTAGCCATTGATTGCAGCACTCCAGTTGTGTAAGTCTTCCCACCACATTTCTGTGATGGTGACTATATCGTAGTTTTCCTGCTGTACAATGGCCTCCAGCTCCTCCTGTTTGTTGCCCTTACTGTGTGCATTTGTGTAGATGCACTTTAGCTGGGCTAATTTTCCTGCCACTTTTATGGGGGGCCAAGCCCCAATACCCCCCTGACCATGCTCAGACCCTTTGACCATGCTCAGACCCTTAAATTAAATTACCCTATTGTGGCAATTCATGAAAGAACTTAACAGTTTTCCTAAGAAGCCTCTTGACCCTGTGCTTTACTATCCTTATCAATAGCAATATGTTTGTCTTGCTACACTTTAAGCCCTTTGCTTTTGGCTCTTATCTTAAAGGATAAAGGACAGGACCTGGACAACAGTTTATCCTTTTCCTCCCTGCAACAACTTTCATATGTGTTTGAAGACTCTTCTCAGTAATTTTTCCCAAGATTAGTCACAGTACTTTTAATCTTTTCTTGTCGGTGATGTTTCTTAAACCTCTAATCAACAAGAAATTTCCAGAAGGCTTGTCCCTTGTGAGGAAAGAATTTTCTCCAAAAGTCATACTGAAAAGTTCAGTGCTGAACTCTCCTTTACCTGGGATAACACATATACAGAGGATATGTATCGGAAGAAAACCGTCAGGTGAAATTTCTCCTCTCTTCTTGAAAGGGAAAAAGAAGTTATTTAAAACTTCCAAGCACATCTGCCAGTGATGAGTAAATTGAAACACAGTTTATAGAAAAATTGTGCTGCTCATACAAAAAAATCAAAGATTGTCTTGAAGAAATAAGTCTTTGACTTATTGCTATTTTCAGCCAGTACTGGGAACCACCATTTATAAGCACAATTAACAGAAAAAAATTTACAAATTCCTTGATTTTACTACGGAGCTGTCAGTGATTAAAAATAAGAATAGATGCTAAGCTCATCTTTTATCTTTTTTGTTGCTTTTGGGTTTCTTCTATTTCTTTTTTTCAGCATACCAGGATATGGTCACAAAATCACAACTCCTAAGTTCTACTGTGTTGTCAGTGTTTAAAAAAACTATCATGATCATTAAACTGAATGTCCCTGCCCATGGCGGGGGTTTGACTAGAAGATCTGTGAAGGTCCCTTTTAACCAAAGCTATTCTATGTTCTATGAAAATATCCATCCCCTGTAAGGGTATCTGCATCATATGCAGATCTTTAATCAGTATGCTTTGAAAGGTCCAAGACGTCCATTGACAGATAATCCTCATGATGTCTCCTAGTGCTTCTCTATTTTTACATTAAAAGGTTTTCACAATGTTTTTTCTTGCTGTACTGAAGTCTGGTACTTTTTTTTTTTTGATACCCTGGACCTGTAAAACAGATCATTCAATTTCTTTTTGTAACTAAACTTAGACATACTCATGATGTGTGATTAGTTATGGACTCAAAGTCTGTCATCATGTTTCCCTCTTAAAAATAACAGTGGTTATGATGAGGATGATAAATAAGCTTTTTGGCAGTTTTGAATAAATCTCCTGTACCTGAGATTTGGGATTTTGGTAGTCTTGGGTATTTCAAAGTGAAACTAATCAGTGAACCCCTACAATGGAATAAGGCACAAAGAAGATGGGCAAATGTGATGTATTCATGAAGCTCAGGGAATAATACAGGGAGTGACCACAGCTATTGTAAGGAAAGGTGAACTCATCTCAACACAAAGAGGACTAAAGGGTGTCCTATTTTAGCTAAATGGTTGTATCAGCTGTATGGATCAACTGGTTGTGTAAATGGTCTTCCCTGAATTAATCTTAAAAAGTGTTAATATCTTCCTGACCTAGCCTGACAAATCAACATAAGGGAAGTACATATGTGTCTCAGCTCATCACAAAGTAAAAAAACTGAGCAACCAACGAAGTGAACTTTGAAGAGGGCAACAGGACTGAGCTGGCTTCAACCAATATATTCCTTCCAGGCAACTGAGGACAGCAATTGTGGTAATAGGAAGTATACAGAGACTGGAAAAGGGAATCAAATTTATATTGTGATCCAACTGTATACTGCAATTTTTATATCATGCTTGCATTGTGATTTCAGTACATTGTTATATCACTCTGTTAAACCAAAATGCCATGTAACATCAAATATCTTAAGATAAGTTAATTTGGTATTAAAATATTAAAATATTCTCATGTGGAATATCTATGTGACTGACTGATTGACCTTGACTGGCTGCCAGGTGCCCACCAAACTGCTCGCACACTCCCCCTCCTCAGCAAGGCAGGGTGAGAACATAAGACAAAAAACTTGTGGATTGAGACAAAGGTAATTTAATGAAAACGTGTTCAGGTTGCACGTAGAAGCAAATGAAAAAAAAAAAGAAAAAAAAGATTTATTCTCTACTGATCAGCAGGCAATGTCCAGCCACTTCCTGAGAAGCAGGGCCTCAAGTTGCATAACAGTTGCTTTGGAAAATAAACGCCTTAATAATTAATGCTTTCCCCAGGCACCCCTTTTTCTCTTAGTTTTCATTGCTCAGCATGACGTCATCTGGTATGGCATATCCCTCTGGTCTCTTTTGATCAGCTGTCCTGGCTGCATCCCCTCCCGGCTTTTTGCCTCTTGCTCATATTCAGCCTACTGACCTTTAGGAGGATTTGGTGGGGGGGTGTTGTGTGTTGGACACAAAATCTTGATGCTGTGTAAGCACTGCTGAGCAGTAACCGAAACACTGAAATGTTATGAACACTGTCCTAACTACAAATACAAAGCACAGCACTATATGGGCTGTTATGGGGGAAGTTAACTCCATCCCAGCCAGACCTAGCGCAATCTAAAAGAACCTGATCAGAAAGTATTGGACTGTGACACATACAAACCAGAGATTTAAAAGACGTTTTGTATCATCACATTACTAATGAGATTTAATTATGTCTAATGGACAGGATTTAAGTATAATGTTATTTAACATCAAATTTCTCTAAATCCACAGCAGTGGTTTCGCACTAAGCCTGTCATTGATTGGACTTAAGGATTAGTTCTGAGGCATTCTCTTCTAATTTATCTTTCTTTGTTCTAATTGTCAGATTATGATAGAACACAAGTTGGAAGTTACATGTGGAGGAATGATACAGGTATTCAGCAAAATAATACCCTTATGAGTCAGAAGGTGTCAGGCAGAATTTATTGGAAATGAGTCCTGGATCAGATCAAATGGCCAGCCAAAATGAGGAATGCAAGATTTGCAGCAGCAAAGGGTAGAAAAAGATCTATGAGCATTAGAAACATGCAATTGATAAGATGTTGAGCATTGCAAGGTTTGCAAGAAGTATTCTGTTTACATCAGAATCACTTGCCAGCTTTTTGCAAGAGGCATCTTAGCTCATAAATAAGAAAATGTGATGAGGAAAAAGATTGACAGGCAAAGAGCGGAGCTGAATACAAGTGAGTGCTAACTGAAAATATTGAGGAACGTGCTAAGAAAATAAAAGAAAATGCAAAAGATCGATGATGACTAAAAGCATTGAGAGAATAAAAAAAAATGAACAGAGGGAAAAAAAAGAAAATTAATGAGTGGAAAAATGAAGAGATAAAAATGTAATTAAAAGGTCCAAAGGCCTAAGATAAGAAGAAGGAAAAACCACATACTGAATGTTGTAACTGGAGAAAGAATGGAAACACTAAAAGCAACTATGAATGTAAAAAAACCTAACAGCAAGGTGATGATGTTGAATAAGTAAGATACTGAGAGATCTTGAGAGATGCTTATATTTTATGATGCAATTGCCTTAAAAGAAATGTAATTTCAAGGATTTTTTGTTTTGTTTTGTTTTGTCATAGTATTTGTGTTGTTTCTCCCAAGCTAATGAGGAATAGTCTGGGCACTGGAATGCTGAATCAGAGGACACACTTAACTGATAAGATGTCAATACAAAAATATCGCATGATATTACTCTCTTAGGTTCAGAGTGCTGCTGGGTGAAGGAATGCAATGAAGCCAAAAAAGCCTTTGGTCAGTTTTCCTATCAATAATGTAGTTCCCTTCCTTTCCTTTTCTACTGCAGACCTAATCTGATGCTTAAAAAAAAAAAAAAGTTTTTTTTCATTAAAATATAATCATAAATGTTATCCTGTATGATTTGAGTTATTATCTCTTATTTAACGTTCTTGTTGCAGCTGCTGAACATTTGTGAAAATGTTCTCAATTCCAAAAGTTTCACAGATATTAGCATGAGTGAATATTTGTTTTAAAAATCTTACCAGAGTGCATAAATTATTTACTATTCATTATTCACTATTCAACGTTTGTTATTCATTATTCATTCATATACTACAGCAATGAGCTGCTACATTATAAGAATGTAAATGGATAGATGCTATAGCTTAAATAATTTCAGTCCTTCAATTAGACAGAAGAAGTAATATCATGATGATGTAGATGACTAATCACACATCATGAATATTGAACAGTGAATAGTCCAAATTAACATTTTGGAAACGGCCTATAGACCAGAAGTTGTTTGTCCAAACTATTTGTCCAATACTTACAAATAACTAGAGATCAGGATTGGTTTCTGAATGATTCATGAACAGAAAACAAGGCTAAAGTCCTATTTCAAAGCCCTTTAAAATCAATGGAAAGATCCCCACTGGTTTCAAATAACTTTTGGGTAAGTTCTCCAAATGTGCAATTGATATTATTTACAGTAACTATTCCAGCCACACAGTGGCTCATCATACATGGTTAATAAGAATGTTGTGCTTTAGGGGAAAAGATAAAAGAGATAAAAGATGTAGCCATATTTCCTCCTAAAGATATCATTTAGCAAAAGCCTGGTGCAGCATCTTTTTCCTTATACCTTTCCTGTTCACTTATGTTAAAAAAAAAAAAAGGAAACAAAAAGAGAAAAACTGTGCTACCATGGAAAAAAAAAAGTACTCTGCCTTTTTAAAATCAAAGAGAAGATAAACCATTTTTGCCGATGTAACACTGAAAAGAAAAACCTGACATTTTAAAAGAGCATCAAACACCTGTGCATTCATCTTGATCCATGGGATTGACTATGGCTAGTTTAGTCTGGATGCAATTTGCATAGTCGAGCAGTGAAAGTAGTTCACTGGTTTTGATCTTTCCATACTCCGAGACAAACATGTCAATTACAGTTTGTTTTCTTGAAGCCAAAACTGTGGTGCTTTGCATTGTTTAGTATAGTAAGCACTGAAAGAATTTGATGTTTGTTCTGAAGAGCTTATGATCTAATTGATCTTCACATGAAGAAAATGAAAAGGTCTTGCACTGAAGCTTATGGAACTCCTACACTGATTAGAGTCCAATTCAAGATCTATGATGAAAGCTTTCCTTTTGATCTGTACACCAAAAAGATTATTCAGAAGCAGAGTGATATCTAAGAGACTAAGTGTTTTTGCTAAACTGTGTCAACAACTTTTCTTTAAAGCTTAGAGAAAATGCAATAGTGGATAGGATTCATCCTCAAGCACCAGTAACAGCTCTGGGTGTTTTGTACATTGTCTATTTAAAGCACAGAGCAGTAGAAAAGCATAAGTTAATAGCAACTGCCAAAAGATTTAAGACTTAAATCTTTAGTACTTGAGAACTTAAGTACCTGGCAATTGTTTGGTGACCTCTCAGTTTTTTAATAGACAACCAGGTTGTACTTCATACAGTTAACATCAATCATAGTATTACCAAGAAACAATATTTTTTTTCTCCACTTGTGTTTCCATCTTTTTCAAAACATGGTGATTCATGAAGCAGTTCTTGAATTTCATTAAGATGATCATGCATTGTTTAGGAGATGCTCTCATTAAATAAAAATGACCTATTTTCATAGAAATGAACTTAATTTACCAAGCTCATGATTTTATTCTGAAATCAAAAGAAGTTACCATTGGAAAAAAAACTCCTTCAGTGAATTTCAAAGCTTTTGTTCAGATTTCCTTTTTAAGTTGATCACAGTATTAGGGCTTTTCAGAATTGGTTTCCAAGTTACTCTTTATACTCAATTTTCCATCATGTGGGAATCAGGAACAATCATCAATGGAAATACAATGAAAAACTATATTTTTTCTAATATTTGCTGAAACTTCAAAGCACAGCTTTGCAAATATTTTGGATTGATCTGAAACTGGAAAAAAAGTCAGGGTCGTTCAACCAAAAGACAGGCAGGTAACAGATCAACGAAAGAAAAATACTGTTTTGATGAGTTCACAAGACAGTTTTGATACTTCTTTCACTATCTCAAATATTCACTGATTTTTACACACACCTTGCTGAGAAAGCAGGACCAGTGGTATGAAACAAAATTAGTATACAGCCACAGCCAAGTTCCTCTGTTCCTTTGTTTAACAGTATGCTTATTTTAGATTGACTAATTTATAAGACTATAGCAGACATTGTATTCTGATGTGAAACTGATCCACGGGGAAAATAGATGTTTGCCTTAGAGTGAAAAGGTGAGAGGATGCATTAGTAATATCAGTGGGACTGATAGACTACAGGCTATAGTGAGGGTCTATTAACAGGCTAGAATATGGCAGGCTTGTGTTGTAGCCTATGTAAGACTTCAAAGAAAGCAAAAGCTGCTTGCTTGGGAATAAAAAAGGAATGTATTTAATTTCAATACAAGCCTTCACAAAAGAATGAAATGCTCCAGTTGCCTCATTTGTCCACTTTTAATCATTAATGCAGAAAAGATGTCTGAATTAATGCATAAAACTAGTGATACCTGAATATTTCAGTAAATTCCTCTGTGCTTTTTCATACATAAACAACTTTAAATTCTCCCTCAAGTTATAAAACTGCATGTATCCAATGACGAAAAAATAACCCTCATTTGGAAACTTGAGGGTGAAAAAGCTATTGTTTTTGAGACTGGAATGTCCTTTGAGATATTTTTCTTGTGTAACTGATAGATACTTAAAAGCATCAGATCACAGTTTTATTAATTTTATTGATTTGCTTGTTGACGTAGAATATAAGAGTTTGATTTATGACCTTGCTACATGGGGGACAGGAACTGAGACAGTAGGAAGAACCTTACAAAACAGCAAGATACCTGGAATTCATCCTGAAATATTAATTATACATCTGGCAGTACAAAAAGCCTGATTCATAGCCCATTGAAATAAATTAATTATGTATCTGGCAGACTCCAAAATCCACTGAAGCCAAAGGAAGTCTTAGGAGTCTTTGACTCCATTGGGCTCTGGATCAAACTGCAGGAGGACGAGCAGAATTAGGCAGAGAGGAGCAGATCACTAGCCCTGCTGGAAGCAGAGCAGACTCAGATCAAGGAGATAAAAGCAGCAGGTGGCAGTGTGTAAACACCCTCAGGCCCTCAGAAATTTATCTCTAACACAGGATGGAAGGGGAGGGGGTCTGCCTCCCACTGAATTTGTAAGTGACCTGTGTATTTTCATTCTCTGTAAATCTCAGAGAGAGGTGGTTAAGGATTTTGAAACAAATAGCTTGCTGGTGAAAGTATAGAGGTATGAAACCTCACCCTAATTGTTGGGGTATGATCACACCTAGGTTTCAGCAGGAGTTTCCCCAACGATGTACCCTCCAAAACTCTCACCAGGGCTCTCCCTAGGGCTTCTGGGCAGTAAGCAGACAGTCTAGCCAAATTTCAACGATGATGGCTAAAAGCATCTTTCCTGTTACAGAAAGGCAAGCACATACCAGACTGGAGAAGGCCTTTTTGTAGAGAACTCTTGGTGTCTTTGAGCCACCCTACTTCTTGTAACCTCTTTGGCTGTCATTAAAATACATGTTTTGTAGACTAAAATTTAAATCTGCTGGGCACTTGCAGGAAAAGAAGTGGGAGTTAGAATTAGAAATGTCTTGAGACAGATGAAAACAAGGGAATTAAGATGAGCACAAACACAACCAAGACTTTCCTGTGCTCATGCACTGCTTGCACATAATTCTCCTTCTTTACTGAATAATGAGCAAAGAAGCTCTTTGGCTCTGTGCCTCTGAAAGTCAAATGGAGATTTTTCTTTTTTAATATTGCTTTGACTGAAGTACAGTATAATGTCTTTTCAATAGACAACCTCTGATGTCTGCAGAGCAAGGAAAGTACTGAAAACCTGTGTTTCATTCAATGGCTCTCACCACAGTGTATAAAGACTGGTTTCTGTTTGTTTTTCTTTTTGTGTGTGTGTGACTGTATATAGACAAGGGATACAGACATACCGACATACAGTCATTTATTACATCTACAGATCGATACACTCTGAGAAGGGACAGCTATAAAACCCTAAAATACATATGTGGAAATATAGGAGGACAAAGCAAAATTAACAACCAGAACAGACCATAAATATCCCTGATGTCACTGCACTGCTATTGGCTGGGAAAGTGCTAATTTTCTTCGTAGTAGTTTGTATGGGGCTATCTTTTGGATTTGTGATGATGTCATGCTCAGCAATAAAAGCTGAGGGAAGAAGGAGGAAGGGGGGAAGTTTGGCGTTATGGTGTTTCTCTTCCCTAGCAACCATTACACATTATGGAGCCCTGATTTCCGGCAGGTGGCCTGAACACCTGCCTGAGGATGAGTAGCGAACAAATTCCATATTTTACTTTGTTTGCGTGCACAGCTTTTCCTTTATCTATTAAACTCTCCTGATCCCAACCCACGAGTTTACTCACTTTCACCGTTCCAATTCTCTCCCCCACACCACTGGGGGGCAGTGAGTGAGCAGCTGTGTGGGGCTGAGCTGACTGCAGGGGTTAAGCCACAACACATTTGTAGTGCAGAAAGGAGAACTAAATTAAATTGATAAAGTATAATTTGATATGTCCCTGTACCTCTCATATCCGTGGAAGAAGAATGGGTCACACTTACTCAGGGCAAGTGTGAATGTGGAAACTGTCTTGCCTTTTTACACAGCAGCGGCAGTAGAAATGAGAGGAAAGCAATGATTCTCAGAAATGAGAGGGATGGAGCCCGGACTGCTCAGCACCCACTTCAGCAGTAAAAGCTTACGAGATGCCCCTTTAATTTCATAGCAGAGAACAGACATTTCTTACAATGTTATACACACAGTACTGAGAACTAATAAGAAAAAAAAAATTAAAAAAAGAAAAACACAGTTGTAAGTTTCATCCCAATGACTATATAGGAAGCTTCCAGGAAGACTTGTCAGAGTGAAACTGAGTAAGAAAAAATGATGGAGACATCCCATAACCTTAACAAGACTGGGAGATTGCTAACAGGGAAAGCCTATAGTAATTACTATTTAAGGTATTTGTTCTGTGTTTCTGAAGATGGAAAATTTCTGTTTTGTCTTAAGAAAAATAACAACATGAATCTGATGTATTATTGCTTCTGGTTTGTTGTTGTTTGGGGGGGGGAGGTTTGGGTGGTGGTTATGCAAATCAATCATCTTATAGGATTATATGCTTAATCACACTATTGGAAATATTACAAATATGCAAATGAAAACTTTCTTTGCTGAATGAAGGTTGCATTAGAAATTTATAAAAATAGGAAAAAATTTTTTGGGAGAAAAAAAATGCTGCACAATTGTGGGTTTCTAAAAATAAATAACTTCAATGGTTAGAATTTTTTCCCCCAAAATGTTCGGAGATGGTGTATACACATCAATTGTCATAAATACAACAGTTTTATAATACTACTTGTTTTAATGAAAAAAATACATATGCATTGTCATACTTCTTAGTCTTGATTAAAATACTATAAAACAAACTGAAATTTCTGAAATCTTCAAAAACATGTTTTGAGCAGTTTTACATGCTGCTTATGTAACAAGAAACTGTGATAGACCTTTATCTTCATTAATATTATTTATTAGTGACATAGCTACATATAAATAAATGAAGCTGAGTTACATCAGAATTAAACTAATACAATGATAATGCTATTTATCTGTATGTAAAGATTACATAAATGGAGGAAAGTTTTCAGAAGTCTCTTAGTTGAATCAACAATATTATAAGCATAAACGTCTTCAAGTTCTCTTTTAGATATCCCCCCAAAACTAATTCTTGAAATTTTCCATGAGAATAATGTGTAGTGTATGCATAAGGGCAGTGGACAGTCCATCCATGAAATGGCTTTTCTTTATAGATCTGTCTCATTATTTTTTACATTTTCTGAAACAGATCATGACCTTGCTCTGCTCACTACTACTTATCCTGCTATAGGAAGACTTCTATGTATTTTATATAAAAAGATATTTTGAAATATCTGAGTGCAAAACCATGAGTTCTGACTTCTTTTGGAAACATAGAAAAGTTTAAAATCCAAGGTTTTTATGCTAAAATGCTATTTTCTAATTATCCCTGAATTATATCATCTCGTTATTCACTATATTTTATGGCTGTTGTTTCATTTTTCATTATATATGTTATGAATTAACATGGAAAAATAGAAATAGATGAATACCAAGAGAAATGTAAAATCTATTAAAGAACTAACTTAGAAACATGAATCTGTTGAATATTGAAAAGTTACGGGATCTAATTTAGCAAATGCCAAACCCAATATTAAAACAGTATTGGTTTCCATCACTCCCATGTATTGGTTCACTGTGAGGATTGTAAATATAAATGTAAATGTTGTGCTAATGATTTTAAATAAAGCTAAAATCAAAGAAGAAATCACTGGAATAACTTACACTAACCAAACAAGAAATTATAACAAATAACACCATGTCAATGCTCCAGCGCTGTAATGATTTTAAATTAGAAAAGCAACATTTACAGAACAGGTTGCTCATTTAACATTTTTAGGATCTGTCAATAAGATCACTTTTGGCGTGAAACAGCCTATTTATTTTGATTAAAGGAAAGTCTCTCAGTGAAAATACTCTTGAGCAAATATCAGGGGGGGTTCTTGACTTGTCCAGTGCCTAGAGCATTACTGCATATCACAAAGGTTTGAGAAAGAAACAAATAGTCCTTGAGGATCTTAAAAAATGTCAATGCGGTTTGCAGATAGCCTGTTGAGGTTACTAAAGATTATTGTTCCAGCAAAAGGTGGGAAACTAGAGATCTGATTAACTCCTTGGCTGCACTGTTTGTAGTTATTTACAGTGTGCCACTTGATGAATGGTAAGAGTGCTCTATTTTACAGAAATAAACTTTCTAATAAGTCGTTCATGTTGAGTAAAACAGATATCAAATAATGCTTAATATAGATTATCTGGTTGCCAAGGTTTTCGTTTTGTGGTGTTTTTTTTCTGTGAAAACCAGTCATGTCTATGAAGGGCTCTTGTGCACAAGTCAGTTTCATCCACTCTGAAGCTTTCAATGTGTTTTTGGAGACATTTGCAGGGAAGCGAAATATAATTCATACCAGTAACATAATGACTACGGCAATACAGTCCGACAGGTTCTACTCTGCTAAGCATAAATATATTATGCTTTCTATTCTCATTTACTTTGGCTGCTACAAAGCTGGCCTTGCAAGGAGGTATGGCGTCATCTTGATGAGGAGCCTATCCCTTCAGGGACAATGAGGTCATAAGGTACTTTGTATAGTTACTTTTATGCTAGAAGTTAAAAAAAAAAACATTAAATCTTATATAAAAAAGTAAATTAACTCAAGGAAAATATGAAGAATCATACCATATTATTACTTAGTATAAGATTAAAAGGAGAATATGGCTGTAAAGGTTGTGTCCTTTTTTGCAGAAAATCATGAATATACTAATACCAAGGTCTTCTTTCTGAATAAAAAGGGTTTATTTTGCTTGGGATATTTTTGTTGGGGTTTTGGGGTTTTATTTTTTTTGTTTGGGGTTTTTTTTCCAGCTGCAAGCCAAACACTTCAGTTTAGAAACACTTCAGTTTGGAAACACGAAGATATCCAAATATTTATTTAAATCAATATAATATAGATATAGTAGATATAATTTGGCAACAAGGTATAACCAAGAAGAGAAAATAGAATTTAAGATAACCTCATTTGAGACCCTACTTGTGGTAACACCTGAGACATCCAGTTTTATGCAAGCCCAGAAGGGAAGTAGGAAATCCTTGTCATTATGCAAATATATGGCCTACAATTTCTTGTAGGATACCTGAAATAATTGAGTTGAAAGTAACTGGTTCTATTCACACTGTTTAAAGAATAGATTGATTAATCGCTCTAACATAGCTTATAACTGCTACTTTAAACAACTTGGATTCTTATTTGTTTCAAACATCTTCAATTGACTTTTGTATGTTTGACAAGCTAGTCTGCAGATCAAGTTGAGTATTGTCTTTGTGTGCGCTGAGGTCTTGATAACTCACTCTTTGATCGTGGGCACACAAGCTTCCAATAAAGGTCCATTTGCTATTGTAAAACAATTATGTTTGATTACATGGAATTTGTTCCAGTCAGCAAGACCTTTTCAGCAATTTGCAATAAAATGCTCAGAAAATAATTCACAAGAGTGCATGCTGGAAGCAGATTGTATCATTACTATTTTCCTAAGATAAGGACACAAAGAACAAGGCATATAATATTAGAGATCATCCCTAGTTAGCTAGATTTTCAGGAAATAGGCCAATATCTGAGTTTTCTCCACCACAGTGTAAATCACGAAGAGGGCTTGACAGCTGATGATAGCTATGATCTGACATATTGGATATGCTTTTATTTTATTTTATTTTATTTTATTTTATTTTATTTTATGTGCTTTTATTTTCCTGCCATACCAATATACTTATGGATGAAAATGCAACTACATTATATTTCCTATGGACAATTTCATTAACACACATTTTTGCAGAAACTTTTTGTTTGTATTTGCAAAGCAATCTGTTCTGAGTGTATTTGATAATCAGGTTCTGGAAATAAAAGTATTTGATTTATCTGATCAGTCACACACGAGACAATTCAATTTGCAACATTTGCCAGTCATTCAAAGTGTAAACTGCATCAGTATCAACCATGTGTTTAGTAAATCTAGGAAAATGTAAATCATATCTAAATGTAATGACAACATACATTTCAGTGTTATAAGCAATATATGTAAAGTGTATACATAACGTGAATATATTGACAACATATAGTTCTGAAAATTATTTTCATTGTAAAGATATTGTAAGAATGAATTCTTTAAAAATTTAAACATTGATTTGCTGTGTGTGGATCATTTCTATCTGTACAATATTATATAATACAAAGTAGCTCAGTTCATATACTGGCTATAGGTCCCACTTGTCACTGTTCCTAATACTCACATGCTAAGAGTTCCCCTATAATTAATGTGTTTCTTGTTTTCCTCAGCAGAAGTCCATGCACTGTCTTACAGTTGTATTTATACTCCCCAATACTTCACCTTTTGATCTTCCTCTGCTACTTCAATTTTCTAGTGCTCTTGCTTTGCTTGGAAATACCTACATGGCTAGAAACATGCCCATTTTCAGAAAAGCATTTGTATATAATATTCTTCTCCACTTGCTAAACAGATATCTGACTAGTCTAGCCCATCTGCTCTGTCTTATTTCTCCTTCAATGTTTGTCTTATTATTCCCACCCCATCTTCTCACCTCACAGTTCACAATTTTTTAAAGTCCAAAATAGAACTTATTGTAGTTCTGTCACTTATTGTCAAAGAGATTATGCAAATGCATCTCTGGCCCTATATGAAGCTTCACTTTCTTCAAAGCAATATGACAGATGTGCTCATGGCTGGCAGCCATACCCTTAAGCCAAAGCAATAATTGTTCCTGCCTGAACTGACTGGCCTTTTACCTATATTGTGTTTTCACAGGTTTTCAGAAGGGAGTCAGAGCCAGGTCTTAACCAGGAGGATAAATGAACACCAGCAGCAGATGAAGATGAAAATAATCTATGGATTTACATCTGTAAGAAGGCAAAAACTAGAATCGGGGAACAGGTGGCTAGAGAAGTTGACAAAAAAATAAAGAAATACAGTAGAAGAAAAATACGTTAATTTACCTTCAATTTAAAAAAAGTATTCATTTTTATTTCTAATGATGATTTACTTCTAATGCTGTGTTATTGTTATTCTTTGTCCTTTCCAGATGTTATATTTATGTAGTATATATATATAATTTTAGATGTATAAATGCTCAAATAGCAATATTAAATCCCTTTAGTCTTTCACTACTGCTAAGACTCGTGCTTAAGAACCAGCATCAAGTCCTGCACAGAGTTTCACCTCTGACATGACAATATCTTGCATCTATGTTATGGTCAGCTAAAATCTGTCTCTCTTACTTTTATTTCCTACTGATCTTAGTCAAGTGTAAGTCTTCCTCCTTTTTATTAGTACATGCTCTGTTTTGCATAGCTTGCCTGGCCTTCTGAGGAGCTAGTACTGCACTACATGTCCACTCTACATATGCACTAAAAGTATAATGTGACAGGTCCCATAGCGAGTGAGTCCCAGGATTTTTTATTGAAGTGTAGGTCTTAGTTTCAATGTTTGTTTAATTTAGATAGAAAGAAGTTCTGCTTAAATACACACTGCAGCTCAGTTCACAATCTCTTTGTTTTCAAGTAAGTTTGTTTATTATTTTTCTGTATGAAGTAGTTCTGACTATGCAGAATAAAAAATATCAACCCCCTCGTAATCTGAGAGTGTCAAAACTATTGGGTTTTATTTTATTTCAGTAGTGCAGACAAATCCAGAGCAGATTTATTTGTTTAGGCAATACAAGGGAGATTTATATCCTGTATTGTATCTATGTGTTGATGCAGGACCTCAAACGAAGCAAAAGACTCAAGCTCTGTAGAAAGATAAGAAAGAATATTCTCTCCCTTAAAAAGAGTGCCAGGGGACAAGGCTGTTTAAAACAGACAAGAACTGGAGAAAGGAAGTATTATTTTTTTATAAGTAACAGAAATGGAACTGAGCTCATAACTGAGCCTCAAATTTTTCTGAAAATTTTAACCTGAATGACTTACCCTGGATTACATACAGCATTTCTGGCATAGGTAAACCCAGATTTTCTGAGAACCCTCAGAACAAGAATTCCTCTAAATTAAAAACATCCTGATTTATCTTCTGCAAATCCAACTGCTAAGAAACCACTTCCTAACTTCCTTCTGAAAATCCAGCCAAAGATCTTACTTGCTCTGTTTTGCATCCGCATATTTCACAGATGAGTGCAAAATCCTTTTTCTTAGCCCATGTAATACTCTGCATTTCTTTCTAGACAGTAGCCTCTGCCAGTGAATATGATCAGTCCTGAGTTCATTACTACATTTCACTCCTTTGGACTGAACTCTGTGAGCCACATTTTAGCTCATAAGCTTCTTCTCTCCAAATCCTTTTCAATGTGTTAGTTCTGTTATTCCCCATTTGACACAACTGCCGAAATTTTAAGGCAGCTTTGCTTGTGGACATATTTAAAATTTTAACCTGTCAAAGATCATCTGTAAAGTAAGCAAATCAAAGTGATCTTAACATAGAAGCAGGGAAACTTTTTCTACCTGTCATCAGATCTGTGATAACCCTATTTTGCTTATGTAATTAAAGAGTAAGATATGATTGATCTCTAGTCATTATCTGTTAATAACTGCAAATTTAATGTAAGTTGCTTAGACATTAAAAAAAAAAAAAAAGACATGAAATATACTCTTCTTTACCTCCTTAATGGTATCCAGGAAATAAGGCAAAGGGACAGGAAGAAGTGATTTGTCTTTCAAACTCTGCCTGAAAAGATTTTTTGTCTGGTTGATTTTTTGTTGTGTTGGTTGGATTTTGGTTTTTTTTAAGAACTAGAGATAAAAAACAAGTTAAAGTGCTACATGACAACCTTTCTTGTCACGTAGGAAGGGATTCATATCACAAAATCTCAGGTAAATAATCCCAACTAATTTTCCATTATTTCTCTATAATCACTGAAGAGAAATTTAACTCTGGAGGATAATTTTTCCTAAATATTTTGCCCTGACATTTTGTTATGAGCAGAAGCTGTTAGCAACCTAGATTTCCACTGGAAGTTGTGATCCTGCACTTTTTGCACACCACCTTTTGACCATTTCTTTCTCTTCTGCATTTTGGATATAACACTCACTGACTTGTGGAGTGAATTGAACAATTTACATACATGTAGTTCTTGCCACCACCTTCCTGCTTCCACAAAACTACAACCAATAGTAAAAGAAACAATAGAAACCAGGGCAAAGACCAGAAGGAGAGAGGAAAATATCACTGTCAGAAACAGCCTGATCTTAAATCAACGCAGTTAACAAAATCCATGCGTTAAACAGCTATGCCATAAAATTTTAATCCTGCCTAACTGAGGTCTCCTGCCAAAAAGTGGGAAGTCTTACCTCTACTTCTGGCTCTAGAATCAATTCTCACTGCTTCAAGGAAGAGGCTCAGTTTAAAGCTAATCCAGCAGAACAGTGATTAGTTTTCAAGCTGCTCAGTCAAACTGGATGCCTAAATCCTTTTGCTGGCACAAGAATGAGGAACCCACAGGGAAAGGTAGAAAGACATGGCAGAACCCCTTTCAGCTTGTTCAGCTCAAGTGATAGTGAAACTCAGCCCGAAGCATCTCTGCTGGAGTCAAATGAATCCTAGTCCAGAAAGACTCTCCATTAACTCTCTCCAGAGGAGAGAAACTATATAACTTGTTTAGATTAGAGGCATAATTGTTAAATAGATGAAGTGCGGTGAGATGAATTTCAGTCTTTAGCCATTCCGGTTGAATTCAGTGACTCAGACACCACTGTCCAAGGTTACAGATGTTAATCTGGTTCTTTATATTAGCAGTTTGAGGTCCAAATGGGATTATTCATATCCTTAAATTAATATGGACAGAAGTTCTGACAGGACTGTATCCTCTGAGGTTGATTTTTTTGGTTGTTGCTGTGTTGTTTTTTTTAAATAGGGTATAAGCTGTAAGCTTCTTAGAGGGGGTATTATTGATGCTGCGATATTCCCAGTGGAATCCACTGGTTCCTTTGCATAAACAAAGTGACCCAGCTGCAATGAGCAACTTGAAATATCAGGGCTTAATCAATTATCTGGATACAATCAGATGACCTTGTGCTTTCTTCTCTGTCTTTCAGGAATGTATTAAATCTGTGCTTACATAGGCAGCTGAATTTTAACCTTTTTTTTTTTTGTCTTTTATTTTTCTTTTTCTTTGCTTTATTCTCTTCTATAGCTTCTATAGGATATTGCAGATGTCATGTTTTCTCAAACCAAAATCTGAATCTTTATGGAGGATCCCAAATGAAATATATTATTTTAAAGTGACCAAATTTACCTTGGCTTCTTACCTTTGTAAGGATATAAGACCAATATTAACACAGTTCTATTATATTTAATGTAGATAAACATGCCTCTTTAGAGGGAAAATTATATCCTCTCAGAATTGATCTATGGTTAGCATCTCCAAAAAGTTTAATTTGGCCAGTCACAGATATCTGTCTCATGAAATACATTGCTCTCTGAAGGTATCTACTTCTCTCCAACACATATAAAGGGAGCCTGCAGCAAGGTAAGGTATCTATAAGTTAGTTTTTATGTTAGCTGAATCCCATTTTATGTATGCATAAGGCTTCAAAAGCAACAAAAGGACAAGTCAGGGAGGAGCAAAGTTTACTGCTGCTTGCAGCTGGGCCTTGAATTGGAAAAGCTTGTTCCTGTGCATTTCAGCCCCTGGCTCAGCCACAAGCACTCCATCCCATCACCGTGGAGATGATCATTTAGTGCTGTCACCACAAATAACTTCAGTTTCACAAGCATGGGGGATGATCTCCTCTCCTACGCATTTTGCTGCTTTGAAATGCTTTCAATATCCCTGGTTACATATGAAATGATAAAAAAAAAAAAAGGAAATGTCTTCCTTCTGCAAGCACAGGTTTTCAAACTATGGCCTTGAAAACTGGATGTTTCACTAGGAATGAAGTGACCAATGCTTCTAATCCCTGTGAATGGGCGACAGCAATCTGCTCCTTCTGCTAATCTCAGAAAACACATACATACTTTGATAACTGAAGCAGTTTACTCATCTCATACCAAGACTTGAACACTCAGCAGAAAACAAATGGCATTACTTATTAGCAATCATGATTTACTGAGATTTCAGCTGAGAAACTACTGTTAAAAAGTGGAAAACAGTTTGTTCTCCCTTTCCTTAAATTAACAGCCATTTGCTATGAGTTTCTGTATAGACTTCATCAGCTTCTCTGCTGAGGGAATTACTCCTTTTAGCAAAGAGTTGTATTTACACAGGTAAATCCTGAAGCTGAATGGAAAGCATCAAGATGATCTAAACTGGTCAGCAAAATGAGCAAATTACGCAGATGAAAGGCAAGTATAATTGATTCAGAAAAGCAGACAAAAAAAAATAAACTAACCACATTACATTTTAGATACCATACATGACACACTGGTCCTTCTTATAATCACATCAATGTGTTACTGCAGTACTGGTGTGTGAGGCTCATTAGATTGCCAGATTCCTTACGGACTGCTTTGTGCTGTGACAGTGAGAAGTCATCACAGTTCAGGATTCAGAAGTGAGACCTTAGAACAGTAAGAAGCTAAAACACCTTTCTGTCTGCTCTTTTGTTTTGGACTTACCTTGCGCCAAACATAAGCCTGATCAGAAAATCTGTCTGTGCTCAGAATTGGATTAAAGATTTATCTTTTTACATTTTTTTTTTTTTTTCTGCCAGGAAGAGTTCAGTATGGGCAAGCTGGGATTGAAGAAGAAAAGAATAAGAAGAAACAGGCAGTGACAGAAGGAGAGAGAAAGAGATGAAAAGATAATTTCAACAAACATTTCAATTTCATTTATAAGGAAAAATGAGAAATATATTATTCTTTGTGTAGCAGCACAGGTAATTTTACCTGTGTGGGGTATCACAATGGTGGGTATGTCATTTACTGTTACATTGGTTACATGAAAATGTGTATGCTATTTTTTTAGTAGAAGTTTATATTTCTTTCACACATCAAAGTGATGAGATTCTCTTTGTATTTTCCTTTTATTTTCATCCCAGTATGAGACTGTATTAAACTATCTAGTTCCTTTTGATTTTCTGAAGTGTATTTTGAACTTCTGTTTCAAATTGCATTCTGATTTCACAAAATGATTGTTAGTTTAATTTGAATTTTCTTTCTTAAGCATTTATACTAATCTTACAAGATTACTGGGGATTTGACCCAGGGAAAAATATGCATTTCCATCATGTAATTGGGATAATTTCAGAGACATATCTCAGCAAAGCCAATAGCTCAAGTGGGACCAGACTTTGATACTCACACTCATTTTACAGTCCACTTTATCCTACAAGGAGTCCAGTAGAAATGAATGGACGTGATTTTGGTACACTTTTCTTTATGTGCAGAATATTAAATTATTCTGTCAGTTTTATATGCCTGGCTCCCAGAATAAGGTAATTAAGTGTTTCATGGAAACATGCTTGAGTGAAAATTAAATACGCCATTTTTCTGTCCTGCTCTTCATTGATCTGGAAAACAAGTAGTTGCTGTCCTCTTAGTAGCTACTCTTTACGCATTTGAAAACTGGTATTATGGTCTAAACCAGACTTCAGTTTTCTAGATCAAACGATTCCAGTTTCTTTAATCTTTTTTTTATACATCTCATTTTATAAGCAGATAAGATTTGTCTTCTTTTACCGCTGCATCTAAGTATCCTATAAGTTTGTGTAGTTTCTTTAATTGCTTCAAGATGCATTTTTTTAACAAGACAAAATGAGACAATTAAAAGATTTACCTTCTACATATCCTAGAGATGCAATTCAGAGCACCTATATTTTCTCTTCTTTATCATATGAGAAAGGAAAATAGTTTCTGAGGGCAATGGATACTTTTTAAGAAAGAGACTTTATGAATATTACAAATAATTCCCAGGTTTTGTTTTAAGGATTTATTATTGTTAAGGGGAGAGGAGATATTCAGCTTCCTTGTTTACAGCCATTTGCTTAATATACTTCAAAATTAGATTTGTTTTTTTGATTAACCTCATGTTTTTATTCAGGCTCAGTTTGATTCATCTATATCTCCATTTTCGATTTCCACATTTGATTTCTTTCCAATGTGGTATTTCTCCTATTTTTATATTGAATTTGCTTTTATCAGTTTCAGTCCATTTCTCCAATTGATCATGATAATTCTAAGTTGTAATCTTATTCTTCATATATTTTATAATCCTGCCACGGCTGGTGACAGCCCACATATTTAAGTGGGTTTTTCTGTTTCACTATACAAGATATTAATGTAAATAATAAACAGTATTTTTTTCCAAGACAAGTACCTTGGATATGCAGTGTAATGCAGTGATAGATAGACATACTTCTATTAGCTTTGAGTAAATTATTTTCAAATTTACTCAAATTTACAGCTGTAACTGTAAAGCAACTAATCAACACTGGAGAGGCTGCAGTCCTGAGAATGCCTTTGAATAGTATTGCATTAGCTTAGCTATCTGTAACAAAGCACTGCATTGTGAAGTGGAGGTATGACCTGGGGCACCTCACTTGAAATATTTTTCCAGTTTGAAAGGATAGCTATTCATGAAGAAGCTTTTTTAATATTTATCTATGTATTTATTGATTTATTTTCAACTGGCTGTGCATTCACTTTACAATCATTACATGTAGAACACATTACATCTAGAATTGCTCTGGTTTGCGTATAAGTTTATGTCAACAGCTTTTACTAAATAAAGATTCCTGTGGATTTCTATCAACTCTATCCAATCCTTCTCACCTCTTAAAAATTGAAATTGAGATAGTTCTACATAGTTTGCCATTGACAAATCTGTAATTTCTGATTCTTATTTCACTATTGTATTCTTTGTACTTGCACACTGTTTATTTAATAATTAGGTAGCAGCATCTTTGTGTGTATTGTTTTTATGTTCTTTAGTATGGATTTTCACAGGTTCCACTTTTCCCCTTTATTGAAATCTGGTTTAACTAAGGAGTATCATTCACTAGTTCTCTAATACCTAAATCAAACTTCCTCACTTCTCTAAGATTATAAGTAGCAGTGGAGAAATAATGATGTGAAGTCCTGCAATTGCTCTACCATAAATTTCTTCAAGCCCTGCAGTCTTAAGTATTTCTAGCTTTAGATAAATACTTTTTAAACTGTTCTCTTTCTCTCTCTCCATTCTTCCCTATGTCTGTACCTACATGTTGCTAATTTTACTTGTGTTGAGCCTCTGGCCACATTCACAGAATCACAGAATCACCATGGTTGGAAG
>KZ507737.1:53603-64553 GCA_002844005.1 Limosa lapponica baueri
GGCAAGCTGACAAGGAGAATTGCGTGCCTCAGGGAGCACTGACAGAATTCCTGCAAGATGGACAACACCTGAAGTGGCAAATCGGGGTGAAACTGCATCAATACCTGAATGTAGAAAGAAAAAGCTGTGGGAGATAAGGAAAGCAAAGGTAAGAAAACCTAAAGGTAGCAATTTAAAAAGTTAACAAATATGAAATAAAATAAAATCATCCAATAAATGTCAGACTGCACAGACCAGATGTCAGAAATAAAATATAACTCAATAACTGAAATATATATTTTAACAGAGATGGCTTCATGCTGCAAGAATCAATTCAGGGGTGTGCAGGCATGGGGTTTTGGTTTACCTCATCAGATACAAGTATCATCTTCAGACAGGATGGCTTTATTGTGGTAATAAATATAAATAAGCAGTCTAATTAAAGAGTAACTCCATTGAAAACAACTGATTTACATCAGTATAGTATAACTACCCATGAGATTTCTGCAGATTTCTGCATCTACATTGGGGTTTGGATTCTGAATCACACAGAACGACAGCATGCAAGGGTTTAATGCCAGCTTTCAGTTGAGGCTTATATGTACTAGTTAGCTTATTTAATATGGTTTCACTGAGTTATACATAGACAAAAGAAGTTGTCTCAAAGCCAGAAACTGTGTTTAAGATGCTAATCTTTTAAAAATATCTTTTCAGATACATTTCTGTATGCACATGTATCCCTAATGACTATTGGATGATTCTTATGGGGTTTTGGTTAAATATATATGCAGATCTTCTTTCAGAATAGAGGTGTTTGTATGCAAAATCATACAGTATTTTAAAATCATTTCTCCTTTCTATCCTTAGGGGGAAAGAACAGTAATGATAAGAAAATGGTTAATAACATTAGTTTAGAAAAAGTAGTAGACTGCATGCTAGAACAAGTAAAAGTTATCCACATGTATCCCCAGTAGGAAGCTGACTGAGTATGGAGACAACTTTCCTCTTACCTACTCAGTTGGGAGTTTAATACATTGATGAGAAAATATAGGGAAGGCGTCACTTCTTGCTGTTTCCATCCTGTAGTTAAATTGAAAGCTTTATTCAGCACTTTGTGTCTAGAACCCTACATACATCATGAATTAACAACAAATAAAGAATTTAGGCAACATACTGGTCTAGAAGGTCTATCAGGGTAACCACTTCATTAAAGTAAACAGATGTTTCAGGATTGCACCACCTCCTGTTTCCAACTCCCCCAGTGCACAGATATAGCACAATCTGTTTTGAGAAAAAAAAAAAAGCTGCTTTTTGGAACTGACAGAATGCTTTTGTTTCACAAGGCACAGAATCTCATACAGCAATGATTTGGGCTTGAAGGGTCATTTGGTCAAGACTACTACAGTCCAGCAAGTTTGCTTTCTGGACCCCTAACACACTGCTTATGAATGGATGTCAAACCCTAATCTTGAGTGCCTCTACCAAGACCAATTCCACTTTATCCCCTGCAACTCAGTCTTCTGCCTGACTATTAGCATAGCTTTTAAGTTTTTCCTAATATTTAATCTTCTGCAACTGAATCCCATGATGCCTCTTTCTGTTCTTACTCACTAAGGGGAGTAATTGGTCCCTGTCTTCCTTAAAATACAGCTTTTCAGATTCAAGGACAATTACATGATTTTTCAGTCATCTTTGGCTGTAGAATGAACATGCCCAGTTCCTCTAGTCTTTTCTCAAATATCTTCTTTTTCAAATATTTTATTATATTTCTGTCTCTCCTCTGAAATCTCTCCAATTATATATATTTATTTTTTAAATCTGCTGCCCAAAACTGCATGTAGAATTCCAGCTCAGTCCAGACTAGTGTGGTGTGAAGCATAACCATTTCTTCTCCTTTATTTTTATATGATAGTTCTTTTAAGATTACTTGAAAAGGGTGGGGGGAAAGTGATGCTGGTTCTCCAACCTCTACCTTTTAGACATGTGAGGAAAAGAGAACATTCATGTTTATTGGGTTGACATGCCCAGATGTTGGTAGTTGGAGAGAGCTGCAGGGGTGGCTTCTGTGAGAAGAGGTCAGGGCTGCCCTGAGCCTGACACAGCCAGTTCCAGGAGGGGGAGGTGCTCCAGGTGCCGGAGCAGATATTCCCTGCATCCCATTGAAGAGACTACAGTGGAGGAATGGAGATGAGTATGGAGAGGAAGGAGCAGAAAGAATTCTCTGTGTACTGACTGTAATGCCCCACCACCTCATCCCCCTGCACCACTCAGGGTGGGGAGAGGAGTCTGAAGGCAAGGAGTCAAGTTGAGCCCGGGAAAGATGAGAGGGAAAGACGTTCTTTTATTGTTTGACTTTTTGTTTCCCACTACCCCAGCCAGTAATTAAATATGTATTTTACTTGGCAGTAAATTAATATTCCTCAAGTTAAGTTTCTTTTTCCCTACAATGGTAACTGATAAACTATCTCCCTGTCCTGATGTTGACCTATGACCGACCTTGCTCCTGTTCTTCAGGAGGCACTGGTGAGGCCCCACCTCGAGTACTGTGTCCAGTTTTGGGCCCCTTACCACAAAAAAGACATTGAGGTGCTGGAGCGGGTCCAGAGAAGGGCAACAAAGCTGGTGAGGGGTCTGGAGAGTAAGCCTTATGAGGAGAGGCTGAGGGAGCTGGGGTTGTTTAGCCTGGAGAAGAGGAGGCTGAGGGGAAGACCTTATCGCTCTCTACAACTACCTGAAAGGAGGCTGTAGAGAGGTGGGTGTCGATCTCTTCTCCCAAGTCACAGGCGATAGGACAAGAGGAAATGGCTTCAAGTTGCACCAGGGGAGGTTCAGATTGGACATCAGGAAAAATTGTTATATGGAAAGGGTTATTAAGCATTGGAATGGGCTGCCCAGGGAAGTGGTTGAAACACCATCCCATTTAAAAGACGGGTTGACATAGTGCTCAGTAACATGGTTTAGTGATGGGTTGTTGTGTTTTGGTTTTTGTTTTTTTTTAATCAGAGTTAGGTTGATGGTTGGAATAGATGATCTTAAAGGTCCCTTCCAACCTAGATAATTCTATGATTCTATGATTCTATATTTTTACTTCCCATCCCACTAGAGGAATGGGGGAGCAAATGAGCAAGTAGGTGGACATTTAGCTGTTTACCAAGCCTACTCCACCACGTCATGGTAGACTTTTTTAGGTCAAATTATTTGCATTTTTCTGTGTTTCTCGTGTTTGGATTCTTTCAAATGAAAAATAATTATATCTAAAACCAACCAAATGTTCATAGCACACAAAAAAAAAAAAAAAAGGCTTGAGTGACAGTTCACAAAGGTATCCTATTTATTAAAAAATAAAAGAAAAAGAAAGAAAAAGAAAAAGAAAACCATTGAATAGGCTTCATCACTTTATATAGTGAGAAAAAACCACAAAACATATTATGAATGTAACTTGTATTTTGACAGCTACTTGAATCTGTCACTATAACCAAAGGAGAAATTGCCTGTCTGTACATCTACATCATTATTTTACTTTGGATCAGAGGAATACTTCTGCAGTAAATCTCCTGATACTACCCACTTCCTGTACGTAGGTTCTTATCCTGGAGAATGCATGTTTAATTCATTCCGATACAAATAAACTCAAAACTGTGTTCCAGGATCTCAATGTGATCCCACTCCAGGATGGTATTAAGTCCAGGGTACCAGACAAGAGCTAATTTGAAGTAAAGCATCCAAATTGTATATAGTGCAAATACTGTGTCCTCAGCATCATTTGTTTTGCCCAAGACATCTGCTCTGTTATACTTCACTACTTACTGATATTACTATAACTCTTACTAAGAGAATATTTTGGTTCTCCCCTTCCTTTAACAGTTCAGTCGAAAGAGAGGCAAAGGGCTTTATTCACAAGACATACTGATGATCTTTCAAAGTAAATGACCAGAAAGGAAAACAAAATTGCATCCTCGGAATGGTATATGAGTAAATTGCTGGCTGCCAATTTCTGATTATTATACACCCTCTGTATTGCTGACTCCGTAAATGCAGTTCCATCTAATAGGGAGGAATGTATGGCTGTTTTGATAAACAGTGATGGTTTGGTTTGGTTTGGCTTTTTTTTTGCCAGGAAATGTTACTTGCTAAACTGCTTGGAGTTGATCCTTCAAGATCAATGACACCAAAGAGGGTTCCCATCTAGGGACTTCAGCATCTATGCTTGAAGATTGCATGATGTGTGGACTGCCTGAAAGTTAGGGAACACTGAGGCTATCTGCCAGTACAGATGCATAAATCAATTATCAAAGCATTCAGCAAAGAATGAGAATTTCAGAGACTGGAAAAATGTTGTTCCCTCTGGTGGTTTCTAATCATCATTTGGGTCAAAACTACTGGTGGACAAAAAAAAATTCCCTGTATCTCTGAGGTTTATGGATATTTCCTTATTGTGGTCTAATTGTGTGCCTTTCTAAATCTGAACGACTATTAGGTACTGGGTAGTATTTGCTGAGTCCTGCAGATGTGATCTGGGGCAACTACTTCTGATCCCTCTTTCTATCATTACCTAGATGTTCTCTTCTGTTACACATATATGTAAAACTGATTACATAACAGCCTGTGGAACTTACAATGTGCAACAGGAAGCTTCATTTGCACATTTTTACTTTAGTGAATTAAATATGTGATGCCACACATATTTTACTTATTTCTTTACTTGTTTTACTTAATTCAGTTGTTAAGGTCATTTTAGGCATTGTCATGTAAGTTATATTCTTGCTCAAGTTCCACTTGAATTTTCTCGTGTATCATATAAACTGACTAGCAATCCCTGAATTTCTGCTTAGCATCAGAGATGAGAAAATAAAGAGGTGATTAGCTCATATGGCAGATTTAGTTTTGATAAGGTGACAAAGCTTGCTTCTATTTTATTCTGATCAGGATTTCTGAGAGTCGGCAAGGGTTGAGAGGGCTGCCCCAGGAGTAGGATATGTCATAGTTTTTCTTTTGGCCTGTGTAATATTCCCACTTAGGGGAATATTAACATGTTAGATCCTTTGTACAACATTTCTCTTTGTCAGCATCTTGCTTTGAGTCTTCTGTCCTTATCCTCAAAAAGTGACACTTGGCATATGACTACAGTGGCTTGGGGATTGGATGGATTCATCTTCTGTTTGTCATTCAGTAACAGATTCACATTGAATCCTCCACATGCCTAAAGATAATACTGAAGTGGAAAAATTCTTTTTGACATTGTAGGTCCTTTGTTTGTAAGATTTGACATCTGATATTCACTGGTCCATGTTTTTCCAATTTTGATATTCAACATTTAACTGTTATTTTTATTCCATGTGACCACTAGTCCTAAACATAGGCAGTACCTTGAACAGGTATGACTTTTATTCCCCAACAGATTTGTATAATTTGAACAAAGCCAAGGAAAAGCCATACTAATAGCATTGCCATAACTATATAGATTTTAATGACAAATTATTACAGAAATATTAGTAATTACACACACACAAATATGTGTATATACAGATAAAGAAACACATCGTCTTTTAATAAACCATTTCTGTAACATTTCTATCATGTGTGATAAAAATTTTTTGAGATGTCCAGGACTCCACATATGAGAAAACATCATTGTGGACCATCTGCTGAAGGATTTCTAATATACCATCAAATGAAGTTATCAGTGACATTGAAAATGAAAGCAAGATTGGGCTATCAACAACAATGGCCAATTTTTGATGAGTTTGAATGCAACTTTGAAAGGAACTAATGGCATAGTTTGCATATGGTTCAGATAGTTTTATCCTGCACAGAACTGTGTATCAACCTATGAAAACTGCCCATAACTGACCTTGTAGTTTTTATTAGGTTGCATATGTAAGTCCAAAACCAAAACAACTAGTTCCACTCTGTACGTCTAAATGGTGAATGGGGAAATGAACATGCTGACATCTTCTCCTCTACTGTTTATTATGGAAGTCTTATTATAAGTAATACTAGATTCTGTTAAAAAGCAAATATAACAACAAAAATATCTCCTGATCTTAAAGCGCCTTCTATTCCAGAGGATCAAAACTTTGTGCAAAACCTAAGGACTATAACCTCTGCAATGGAAGGAATACAAAGACATTAATCCCTTTACAAAAACAATACAAGGGTTAGGGAAGTGGCATGTGTTTAGAAGATAAGTGTTGTTACGAGTCATACATAGTTTGAAAAAAAGGTAGAAAGCAAAAGAATCTGAAGCTTCTCTTTCTCCAGAATAGATACTTTTCAATGTGGGTGTACCATGGAGAATAATGATTGGTACGCAGAATTTTTAATCCAATCTGTTAAAAGGTGTAGGTTCAAGGAGACTTCTTGCTGGAAGAGTAACTAGTGTGTTATATATAAGCATTCATGTCCAGTGGAAATAAAAAGTAAAAAAATTGACCTAATTTTTTTATTCTATTTGTGGTAATATTGTTAGCCTTAGGTAATTCTTAATGTACCTAGAATTTTGGAAGTTCATCTGGCTTGTGTTTCCCATATATTTCTAGGGCATAACTTCATTGTATGTGGACCTAATGACACATGATAGGTGTTGCTGGATAACAGCCTCTGCCCCCTCTGCCAGGGAGAGCTTTTGATGTGTTATATGCAACCGGCTGAAGATTTCCTGATCTGTTCATATCTACTTGAACTTGAAGAGCGCTTATTAAGAATTCATCAAATAGCTGAAATGTCATATTAAAAGTACAGTACATTACACCAGTGTTTAGAGTTCTTTCATTTAATGGACTGTCTCTCATGAACATCATCAGAAGAAACATAATATCATTGAGGATTTTATATGATAAATGGGATAGAGTTAAAAGAGATGCACTAAGGTTAAAAAAAAGGGATGCATAACCATCTTTATAATTGTTAAAAATTCTACCTGCTTACTATCATTGTAACTCTCTTTACAGATAATAAAAACACATTCACAGCAGACATTTTCTGGAATTACCATTTCTGTAATATGTCTGAAACACAAACAGATCTAAGAACGGAGTTTGTCAATCAAGGGACACTATGCTTTCTCCTAGATAGAAATCATAATTATACATCGTTTGTAATGCTGGTATACAACATAGAGTTAGAATAATCAGGCTTTCTGATCTGTACGTCTGATGAATATCTAATCAATGGATTTCCCACAGGCCACTTGATATATCAGAAAGAACACAAAATTATACAGTTTCTGGAATAAATTTTACTTAAACACAATAAAAATAGCTTTTAACAGAAGTCTTTGACACTGCCACCCATAAGATCCTCATGCAAAGTTATTGCTGTATGGGCTGGATAAACAGACAATGAGATGGACTGAAAACTGGCTGAATGGCCAGGCCGAGAGGGTGGTGATCAGTGACACAAAGTCTAATTGGAAGCCTAGGTGTCAATACTGGGGCGAGTACTGTGTAACCTCTTCATTAATGGACAAGATGATGGGTCAGAATGCACTCTCATTGGGTTTTCAGGTAATCTGAAACTCAGAGGAGTGCTGATATACCAGACACTTGTGCTACCATTCAGAGGAACTGTGAAAGTTCGGAGACATAGTCCAACAGGGACCTTATGCAGTTCAAAAAAGGGAAATACCAAGTCCTTCATCTGGGGATGAATAACTCCATTCAACTGTATGGACTTGGGTCTGACCAGCTAAAAAGGAGGTCTGCAGAGAAGGGCCTGGGGATGGACAACAAGATGATCATGAGCCAGCAATGCACCTTTGCAGCAAAGGCGGCCCACAACAACATAGACCACATTAGAAAGATTGTTGCCAGCAAGTGGAGTGAGGTGATCCTTCCCTTCTTGTCAGCACTGGTGAGACACATCTGGAGTGCTGGGTCCAGTGCTGGGGTCTACAGCACAAAAGAGGCATGGACATACTGGAGCAAGTCCAGGAAAAGGCCACAGAGACAAATAGGGCATTTGTCACATAAGGGTAGCCTGAGAGAGCTGGGACTGTTCAGCATGAAGAAGGGAAGGCTCAGTGGGATCTTATCAATGAGGATGAATACCTGAGGGAAGACTCTAAAGAAGATGTTCTTCTCATTTACATCCAATGACAAGATGAGAGGTAATGGGCACTAACTGAAACACATAAAATCACACTTAAAAAGAAAACAAAAACACTATGAGGGGCCAACACTGGAATAGCCAGAGAGCCTGTGGAGTATCGATCCCTGGAAATATTCAAAATCTGACTGGAGGTGGTACTGAGGAACCTGCTCTTGCTGCTTTGAACACGGAGCTTGGAGTAGACAGCTTCCAGATGTGCTTTCCAACCTCAGCCACCCTGTGGATCACTGCTGTCCAATCTTCCTATCGCCTGGTCTGTCTTTTATGTGTCATGTTGAAAAACCCCTAAATGTTTTGTATACTTAATTACCAAAACAATCTGTTGTGAATATCTGATTTGTCCATGCTGAAAGAGGCTTAGAGGTTATGGACAGGTACCAACTTAAGCACAAACCAACAATGTGTTTTCAAAGTAAATAAGAGAAGCTGTATACTTGACTACTTTAACAGGAATGTATGGTAGAAGAGGGGAAATTATCATTCTCCTCTACACGGTGCTATGGAGACCACATTTAGACTACTGCATGCTTTTGGGTTAATCCAGTTGAAGAAGGATGGGGAGAAGATTCAAGAACTGCTATCAACATGGTGAAGGCATGCTACATGCCCTGTGAAGAGAGAATAAAGGAGATAAACTTGTTTAGTCTAGTGATGAGAAGAGTAAGGGCCAATCTAAATGTTTCTCAGAACTGTTTTAAAGGCAGTGTGCAAAGAGAATGGAGCCATCTCTTCTTGGTGACACCATGGTTGAAACTTAATATTAAAGATAATGACTATGAGAAATATTTCCAAATGTGCACAGAAAAAATAAGTGTTGAACTCATGGAGGTACGCAAGTGATAACAAACTTCTCCACTTCAGGCTTCCAAATTATAAAACTCCCAAAATATCTAAGGATAACAGAGTGATCCTCATCTTTACGGATAATTAAGATTATGGTAATTCCTAAATTTTGGGTTAAATGACTGGAGAGTTTTTATCATAAATATTTTGTGAGAACTTGGGGCATCAAAAAAGTGAGAACCAGTGCAAGCTTCTGCCAGAACAATCAACAGATAAATGTTTGTGGCCTGAATATGATAATACATGCAAGTAATTTCCCCTGGAATGTTCAGATTTGGTTGTTAGAGAGCTGACAGTTCATTTCCTACAGTTTAGAGCATCATAAACCTATGCACTACCTATTTATGAAAGTATCATAGTAGTAGTAAGATGAAATTGCAGAAATATCATTTGCACCAAGAACCAACATCATCCATTTCTATTTTGGATGAAAATCTTGCTGCTAGAGATTACACCAGAAACTCCAAGGGAAATATTTTTTTCATAAATTTCAGGCTGCCAAGAGGACAATCCAAAAAGGATTTTTGAACAATGGAGGGCTACATCAGTTTACAGTTTCGTGATTTTTTTGATCAGCTGAGAAGACACAGAGTATACACGTTGCATGGAGAACAATAACATGGGATGATACAGAATTCAAATTTGGACAACTTTTCAGATACACCAGAAGATTATCAAACAAAAGTTTTCTATGTTTAGAGCTCTTAATAAGTGAAATATGTAAGTTATGAAAACATGAAATTTCTATACAGACTGTTTTGTATATATCCATGTAGACATCTCTTCTTCTTACTGAAGACTCTTGAGTGCAGCAGACTGATCCTGCTGTGGGCAAAATAAAAATATTGTTTCTTCTTCCTTCACTGTTACTATTACACCTAATCTGATATACGGCAGTAGGTCACCAGTCAAAGGCTGTGTTACTGCAGGCAATGAAGACAATACCTGACATGACTGTCCAAGCTTCACTGAGCTTGTTATGCAACGCATACAATTTTGAATTGAAAGGGATTTTTCATACTAAGGACCTTATGAAAAATAGAGATCTTTATAACCTTAGTTGTCTTATAATGAGACAAATCACACAGAACTACTTGTAAGGAGGCCCCATGTTATTCCTGAATAGAAGACTGCTAATTTCAAACCTGGGCTATGAATGAAAACCAATTCAAAAACCATAAGAAGATCTCATTCTGATTCTGAATCACTTTTGCTATTTTGGATAGCATTCATACAGCTCCCACTGGGTCATACAGACCTGAACAAGCTCATGATGAACTGTGGACCATGTAGACTTTGGTTGGACCAGGATTATTCCTTGCTTTTTCAAATAGCACTACACATTCTTTTCACAGTAGTGACTAAGAGAAACGAAGTCACTGAAGGTGAAATGAAGTTTCTGATTTAGAAATATCCCTAGCCCTGACTATAATGTTTTAAAAGTTTTATGTGTCCTCCTACATTAACTGTGCTCCTAATCCATAATTCTTTCCAGTGGTTTACAAGGATTAAATTAGGGGAAATGTAATACAAATGTCTAAAATAGGAGAGAAGCCTGCAGAAATTTCTTCCCATGAAACTAGTCTCTAATAGTTTACTTGTTTTGAAAGGGAGTTCCTCTGAACTGTTTTTATTCTGACTAAATAGTACCATACTGTACAAAAGCTGCTGTGTAGTTGATATTGCCCTCTCAGATCTGAAGTGAATAAGCATTCACTTAGGTGAATTAAAAGTTAATTTTGACCTGCTGAGGTGACTGGTTCCAGTGAATAATTTGTTAGGGAGTTTAGGATAGATACTAATCTAAACTAATAAACTAATCTAAACACTTATTGCCTTCCGGAGAAAGGTGGTGGGTGGATGAAACTAAACTGTTCTTGATAAGCCTGTAACAGTCACATAATATTATTAATTAGAGAGGGTTTTTTTGTTGGGTCTTTTTTTAATATGTTGAGATGGTAAAAAAAAAATACTATTCAAGTCTTCCAGAAACAATTTCTCCTAAAACAAACAAACAAA
>KZ507737.1:65073-76237 GCA_002844005.1 Limosa lapponica baueri
CCTGGAGTTGGAACGGGTTCCAGCGGAGCGCCACAAAGATGATCAGAGGGCTGGAGCACCTCTCCTATGAAGACAGGATGAGGGAGTTGGGGTTGTTCAGCCTGGAGAAGAGAAGGCTCCGGGGAGATCTTATAGCAGCCTTCCAGTACATAAAGGGGGCTTAGAGGAAAGATGGGGAGGTACTGTTTATGAGGAAATGTAACAATAGTCTGAGAGATAATGGTTTTAAACTGCAAGAGGGGAGATTTAGGTTAGATATTAGGAAGAAATTCTTTAGTGTGAGGGTTGTGAAGCACTGGAACAGGTTGCCCCGAGAAGCTGTGGATGCCCCATCCCTGGAAGTGTTCAAGGCCAGGCTGGATGGGGCTTTGAGCAACCTGTATAGTAGAAGGTGTCCCTGCCCATGGCAGGGGGGTTGGAACTAGATGATTTTTAAGGTACCTTCCAATCCAAACCATTCTATGATTCTATGATTTTGAGAGGGATGGTACACGCACTACATAATTACTAATCTAGAAGTGAATGCATGGATTTTGTTGCTTCCTTATGTTTTAGAGGTAACTTCTGAACACACTTTGAAAAGTCCCACAATCTGATAATAGAGTTAATTTCTTCTATATTGAATAGTCTTGGATCCCTGTAATGAGATCAAAATCCTTTACCGTATCTGAAACTGATAGTGGTGTTTATATTTGCCATGTTTCAGTTTTTCTGCAGTTCCTGCTGCAGCTGTTCGTACATCAGGTCATTCTTGAATTTTCAGCCAAACATTTACAACAAATGGGAAAGTTCACAAGGAAGCTCTTGCCTTGTATTTAGTTTTTTTAGGCTTTGTTTGTTTGTTTTTAACAACTACTATATAAGATTTCCTAGCATACACTTCATGAAGAGCAATCACTGAAAATTCATAAAGCTTTTATTCTCCATAGCATTTTCTATCTTATGGTTATACTATTTCTCACTTATCTGCAGCCTATATTTCTTGCCAATCTGTCAGTGCTCAGGCCTATCAACATTATTACACCATGTTTTATGATCATTTATAGGAACTTGGTACAACTATTTACAATCTGTATGGTATTGTTTTTGTGTTCATTTTGGGTAGCATTAATAATAATATTTCTGTAATATCTAGGAGTGTCAACATGTTAGGAATCTGTTTGCAAAAACAAGGCCTTGCTTAAAATAGTTCATAATCCAAAACAAATAAGTGGAGGAAACAAACAATGAACTGAGGTGATTTACCTAATGCCATACAGCTTGTAAGCAGAAGATTAAAAATAGTTTCTTGGACATGAGAACGGCCTTGCCATTATTTTAATTATTTTAATTTCAGGAACTAAAGAGAAGGCACTATTCAAGACTCTTGCTTTTCTGATGGTCATGTCTCATTGTGGCTGCATTTTGAATTTGGAGATCCTGCTGAGCCATGGGGTGAAGCATTCTCAGTACTCCTAACACGGTTTTGGGAGCCATTAGGTAATTCAGGTTTCTTTTTTGTTCAGATTTGGATGGGCTGGGATTTCTTCTATTTCTTTCATTTGGTGCATATGATCTTGTTTTATTGCACATGATTATGTAGTAGGTGATGATTGAGTTTAATGTGATGACAGCTTTCTGCATAATCCAAAGTAAAACAAAAAGATGGAAGAAGAGAGAAGAAAGAATAGTAGAACATCCTGGTCTCCTTTCCTTTATTCTTGCCAAGATAAAAATACTAGCCATATATTAAAATTATTATAACAGTATCAGGAATGATCATAAAAAGGAGAAATAGATAAAAATTTGCATATTAAAAAGACTATGGAACTCAAGGAAATAAGACAGTTTGGTATGCCACTTCAGTCACTCACGTTCAGTGTACAGGGAAAATGGCTGAACTGTGGGATCAAAAGCTGATTTAGTTAAATAATAGCGGCCCTATTTAACACGTTCATTAGAGCTGGAAGAGTATTTGGCAAATCATTCGTCACTCTGTTATTTAAGCCTAGGCAATGCAGACATTTGTGAAATTTGACGGTGTAGGGCACTGACATGAGAATGTGCTTAGAGGGGTAAGCATCACAGAGAAAAGTTTAGATTCTCTATATTACTAAGTGCTATTTATCTCTGTCCTTTCCCTTTTTAAGCATGAGAAGAATATGCAGCAAACACAAAAACACTCAGGAATATAGGTCCCAGTTTTCTCACAAAAAGAAAAACAACAACAACAACAAAACCTCAAGTAACTGCAATGTTTGCAAATACTGCTGTATGCACATCATGGTTTATTGATATAGTTTAGGCAAACAGCCAAGCTTTTTGGCTTACAATAACAAAACAACAACAACAACAAAACCTGAGATCTACTAGATACTTTCCTCTTTCAATGTGACTTTCCAGGATTCCTCAGGAAATTAATGCCAAGTTCCTTACATAGAGGCCTCAGTAATGACTCCTCACCTATGCTTGTCCTTTTTAGTTCCACTGTGCTTCACCATACACAAGTACAGAAATTATTTATATTTCAGATAACTTAGAGAAACCAAAAAGTCTCTCATTTACCTTTCAAATTCCCTGGATAATTGGCTATCTCAGATGCTTGCTTCTGTTTTTCATACAGTGGCTCTTGTGGAAGAGGTCAGCTTCTCTCTCAGTAGTCTGTGCTTTTATGTCATAGAATGGTTCATAAATACTTTTTTCTGTCTCACAGTAATGAATAAGACTAATTGAGGACAAATCAGACTATCTTTTTTTCTTTTTCTTAGATAAAGCAGATAGTTGCTTTTTTTTTTCTCCTTTGCCTGAGAAGCTAAATCATATGTATCTGATTTCATAAAGCCTTGAACACGTGTCTGAGTTGTACATAATCTACACCATTCAATAATATATTTGTATGTATAAGAACAACTGTATAAAATTTCACAAAATGAAGCCACAACATGATTGGCATGTGTGTCTACATGTGGAGGTCGTAGGTATGCATTGCAAAGTCTCCTCAGACACATGTAGAGAATTCAAAATCCCATTGGCTTTCCCTGCAGTAGTTTTACTCAAATCTCTGACACAGAAGTCTCTATAATTACTCTTGTGGATTGTTACTATTTGAGCTGCAGCATGAAATTCTGAAAGAGGTTCCAAAATTATTAACAGTCTAATTGTAATTGTATGTATTTGAATTTTAAATATGCTTATTGGTCTGAATCATGGGTTTTATTAGGGCCAGACTGGAACATTTAATTGTAGTAAATGGAGGCTGTCCTTGTCATATTTGCAAAGAAGTCCCTTAACCCAAGCAGGCAGCAGCTGTTTCCACTGCTGCTGGATACAACCTTTTCTGCACCATCAATTCTTATGCCTGCAGGAGCTGATCACTGTTTGGTGATGCCCTGTTTTTTCACCCCTCTATCCCGAAAAGCTATTGGAGCAAACTTTTCACTGAAACTGTGAACAATAGCTTCAGTTCAGAAAATAATTTGAACAAGAATCTGTGATTCTTCCTTTGGACTCAAATTAAAACTATATGGACAAACTTTATGTTCTAAAAACCAAATTCCAAAACACTGGTAGATTGATTCTGATATTTTTGTTAATAAAGATTTTATTTTTTTGCCTAATACCTTTCCATTTTATAAAGAAGAGGGTGCATTAGGATCCCTGTATTAGGTAGATACATTAATACATGAAAGAGTGAATCTCATGTAAACATTGATACAAAAGTGTTGGGGTTTTTTATAGGGATATATTTCTTTTATCAATTGAGGCTAAAGTAAACCAGCATAGGGCTTCTCATGATTGATACTTGCTGCTTGATTGAGATAATATATCACCATACCAGAGCTCATCACAAACAGCTTAAAAAATAATTTAAAAAAAGTTGGAAAAAAGTAGAAAATGTATATAAAATGGGAAATGTAATAAAAATTATGTGGGGATTTTCTTTTTTGTTTGTCCTGAGCAAGCAGCTTTTTATTTTATTTTTTTTTTCTCTACAAGTCCAGATTGCTTTCCTATTTATCACTACTGAAAAGCAAGGGACACTACAAAATGAAAAAAAAGACAAGGTGAAGTGTAGTCTTATAAGTAGTAAGCAAAGATATATTTTTCTTTCAGAGTGCACTAAGCTTATACTCTTTAGCTTTTCTCTGAAAGGGGATGTCTATTTAGAGCAATGCAGCTACTTGCATAAATTGCTTTAACTCCCTACCAAAAGTGGGTTATATTCAAATGTTAATCTCTTCTTGCTGGTGAACTAGATTACATGACGTCATAATTACGATTCATTATTTTAAAGCTTGCATAATAGATTGCTATTATAGGGAAAAGAGCAGGAGTAAGAAAGCAGGATAGAAAGAAGGCAAGAATGGAAGGATCGAGGGACGACGCGGTGGAAGAACAACCCTTCAGGTAAATTAATTTAAGTAAATAAAGGTTAGTAAAGCTGCTTAGTTATCTACAGTGGCCATATTGTAATTTTCTCATAGTAAAAGGAAATTATTATTAAGATTATGCCAGTTCTAATAGGTATTTTATGGATGGACATAAAGACATTACTTGAGATTCAGCTGTTAGTGTCCTAATATAAATCTCGATCCAAACTCCTAGCCATCATAGTTTTCTGGGTATATTAAAAAACAAAGCATCCAAACCAAACCAAAACAACAACAAAAGTGACTCCAAAACCAAAGGAACAATACCTCCACCTCAAAGAGAACCAAACTGAAGAAACCAAAACCAAAAACCCCCACAGAGTTTGAGATCTGGTTGACAGTGTCAACGTGGAGAGTTAATGTTTCTAACTAGAGTATGATTAAACTCAAGATAAGGGGCTGATTATTAGTCAGATTGAGTCAAGGTAGCCCAAGCTCATTCTACTGTATTTTAAGCTTTTTAATGAGTTGTTTCAGAATTTAGGCTGCATCCTTTAGGTTCCCCCAAAGCCAGAAAAAAATTTCCCCACCCCTAGAAATTGCCTAACTCCCTAGGAGCACACCAACTCCTGTATACTCCTGTCTCCCCTGACTGTACGGCAAACCTAACAATATGTAGATTGCAAAGTAAAAACAGGCTGTGAAACAAACTTTCCTGTGATGAAGGGGTACAGGATGTCTTGCATCTTGCTGGTAAGAAACAGCAGCATTCTTACTTAGAAGAAAACAGACCCAACCAAAATAGAGCCAGGAAGTCAGTTAACAGATTAATAATGTTAAAACAATTTTCTCCCTAGTTCTCTGCATTTACTAATATAGTTAAGTAACTATACTTTAGATTCAACTCATACTATGAGGGTCAACTTTTCTGACTGAGATACTTTACTATTGTAGAAAAAGTTTGGCAGTACTCATGGGGCTAAAGAACAAATGAAGGAAGAGCCTATATCTGAAAGACAGCAAGGAAACTTAGAAACAAAGCAAGCTATCTATCTAAACCAGAATTCTGAAAAAAGCGTACAGAAAGGTGGAGTATGTGGTGGATGGACTAATAAAATGCTCATGAAATTATCCTTAAAGTCACCTACCCTTATTATTTCTGATATTAACTTGAAGTTCTATGAGTATCAGCTAAGCATTTTTCACTGCTTAATTTTTCCTCTCTGTTGGCTTTAATTAAGGTTGCCCTTGGGGCAGTCTCTTCAGTCTGACAAATTTTAAAGTACACTTTTTAACCAAGTGAACTTTTCTCATAAAAGAACAGATTTTCCTGATATTATATATTTCATATGGTGGGCAAGAATAATAATACGTATTTCTTAGCAATATGTTTGCATGCAAGTAAATTCAGGAAAACTTAGAAGGCGTAGGGAAAAATACTTGAGAAAAAATGAAAACAGAAGATGTAGGTGGTTACTGGGTACTTATTATGATGCTAATCTCTTAATTGGCTCTGAAAAAAACTGAGAGTTTATATTACTTTTGACTAATGTTGGGCTAATCCAGGAACAATAAGAATAATATCCAGAAAACTAAGAGAAGAAAACTAGCTTGCCCATGATACAGAATGTCAGTACTGCAATTAATAAGTCAGTTTTCAGAATCATGCACATCACAGTGATATTAGGCATCTCCTATCACAACATTCAAAATGACACAGTAAGTTAGAAACACAAGGCAATTTTACCTATCACATAGCATTTCTTGTTATCTTAAGAACCTTAATACATTCTGACAGTCTGTCATCAAGCAATCCAGTTTCAGGATAGCTTTTCTGGCTTAAGCTTTCACAGCAGCTGGAGTTCTACACAAGGAACACCCACTGCACTAAAATCACTATTCTTCTTGTTAATATACTCTACGGGTTACCAACATGAAAAGCAGTTACACTTTTTCACTTTAAGAGTCTGATTAAGCTATCACATACTGTTCTATGATGAAAACCCTGTTTAAAAAGAATCTGCTTTATCATTCCTTTATTTTCATTGTGTTCACATTATAGAAAATCAAGGAAATGTGTGTCAAAAACTTTGCTTTCAGATTTCTTCATTGTGCTTAAAAATTAATGTAATTAAGAGCTAATTGGAGTGAGTTTGTCATTTCGTGGCATGCTTTAATTTACTGGTTTGTTTCCCATGCTACATTTCAAAAACCTTTGGTTTGTGTCTTCTGTTTTGTGTGTGAACTACATTTCAAGCAAACTGGTTGGATTTAACTCCAGATTTAAAGACCTAAATTTTTCTTCCTACATGTGGATTAAATACCAAAACTCTGAGGATAGTTCATTATATAGTCAAGACAGTAAAGGAAATCCATGCATCTACTCAGCTCACTGTTGATATATACCTGGAATTCAGCTAACTGTCTCTCAGTTCAGTAGCCCTCACATAGGCAAGAAGTGCCATTTCAGGTAACTTACCATGTCTGAGTCATCTTCAGGGACTTGCAGATATGACAGAGGACCTATAGAAGACCTATGTTTGTGGGGTAGATGAAAACCAGACAGGAATCTCTAGATCATGTACAAGAGCAAGGATATTCAATGCGCACAACTAGAGCACCATGTGTGTCACTCATTTCACCTGAACTGAGTCTTCATTGAGTATAATGCCAATAGAAATTTAGGCAATTTAACATGTAGACACCTGCTTTTAGACCCCTAAATTTGGGTGCCTTCAAGCTGAAGCAAAATTTCAGTTGTTGTATTCAAGTTATATTTTAAAACAATAATATTTTCTATAGAAATTAACTAATTCAATTACAGTTCAGCATTCCACATGTCCTTCTGTTACCTCTACCCAGTTTTAATTCTGGATGTCTCATATCTTCTCTCTTAGTGCCATCCTTTTCTCCCTCAATATTTTTTTCCTAAATTTGCATTTTTTCCATAATTGTTCATGTCTAGAAATCTTCTTACCTCTTGAAAGAATTTCATATGGTTAATTTTTTGTCTTTTTAAAAAAAAGCTCCAGAAACTCATCTGTCTTAAAAAACCAATTCTATTCAGTTGTCATTGTTTTCTTCCTTATTTATTTTCGAAATGTCTTCTTTTATTGTACCTAAACTTCCCAGTGCAGGCTAGGAACTATATACATTGTTACTACGCCTGTACAGATAAATATGACCTAGTTTAATATGATAGGCAAAAGAATAAATTTCATCCTTAAAAGAACTGCTTAGGGGATCCACTCACCCTCTGCTTCATAGTCATTCAGTGAGTTTTTGCAGTAAAATAACTGTTTGATTTTGGTAGGTTTTTGTTGTTTGGGGTTTTGGGGGGGTTGTTTTGGGTTTTTTTGCCCATAAGCTAAAAGAAATCAAATTGTATGGTAGATCTTTTAGGGGTGGATAATAATATAGTGAATTACAATTTCAAGTAACATAAGAACAGGCTTTGAATCTGTATCAAATATAACTTTTCGTAACATTTTTTTTTTTCTGCAGCAAAGATACCAGGATGAAATCTAGATTTTGAGAAAGTTTTGTTCTGGATGTAACCTTAGGAATTCAGCTCTGATTTCACTTTATCTAGGTGGAGTGGAAATCCAATTTTGACTTCAAGGACAGAAAAGAACAGATGTGGACAATGCTGAAAGGAGCATCCATCCACGAACATCAGTGCAAAGGAGATTTTATCAGCAAAAATGTGAAGTAATTGCTGCCTTTCATTAGAAAATGCTCTTATTTTTATATAAAAAGACAAAGGTAGTAGTATTTGCTAGAGTCTTCATTGTTCACTCAAGCATTTCTTTGTTGCTTTTTATTTCATTTTCAGGCACTGATCTAGAGTCAATAAAGTTGACCAACACACAGTAAATAACTAAACGTCAGTTAGCTGAAGTATTTGGTAAATACTTGAAAAAGGCATAGTAACAGTAGGAGCTGGCATTAAAATATTCACAAAAGAGTATAATATGGAACATCTTTGACAGCTTTGGCCAGTGGAGTGGGAGAAAGGAAAGAAGTTTGTTACACCAAGTACAAAATTTTTCCTGCGGTTATTACTTAAGATCAGAATCAAGAAATCATAGAATCGTATAAGTTGAGGGGGACATCTGAAGGCCACCTAGCCCACCTCTGCACTCGAAGGCCACCTTCAACACTGAGCTCTGTAGCAACAAAAGGGTACAGGTTTTGCAGCAAGAACTTATACAAATTTTGTAAAAGGAACCTGAAAACTTCTTTGTAATTTCAAATTAGTACATTGAATGTAGTCCAAATTCCTAACACCAATGCAAACAACACACAGCTATAGATTTTAGGTTATAATGTTAATTAGCATGAAATTAGTGCATTGTTATTTTTGACAGCAAGAATTTTAAAGATGTATAAGTGTACCTGTGCTGGCAGGGGGGTTGGACAAGATGATCTCCAGAGGTCCCTTCAAACCCCGTATCATTCTGTGATTCTGCGATAGGGCTTAAATGTAAATATGTATAGCATACAGAACTGGAAGTGTTGCATTAAACTTACTTAATTTTTTTTTAAAAAAAAAGCTTACAGAATCTTGGAGCCTAAATTAAGTTATTCAATATCATAATTTGTCTTGCTTATTCATCCCCCCTGTTTTCCCACCTTCACCAAAAAAAAAGAAGTTTCAGGGGGTTTTTTGTTTGTTTTTAATAGTTCAGAAGTTTTTCACTATTTATCCTTAGTTGTTCTTGAAGGTCAAGCCCCAATTAACTTTCAGTAACACTCTACATATTCTGCTACACACAAAAACTAAGAAAGCAGAAGAAACTGTGACTTGGTACCAGAAACACAGGAAGCAATAAATCTATTTACATAAGTTTTTGATGTCATACATTACATTATATGTATGTATGTATATATGTCTGATTTCACAGCAGTATCTTTAAAATTCATCTTTGGAAACAATAATATCCTTGGAAAAACGTGGCAAATTCTACTTCCTTGGAAATAAGGAGCATTGGAGGTTCAGAGTGAGATGAATGGGGCAATTGATACATCTCAGAGGCTTTATTCTGGTTTTCTGCTTGCCTCAGGCAGAAGACAGTTCATCAGTTTACAGTGTCTTCATGTGTTTGAGGTTATAACTCTTGAAACCAGAGAGGATAGAAACACAATAAGAAAATAAAAACTTAGGATCATGGAAAGCTAATTTTCAGGGAGTGTTGAATTTGATAGTCATGGGAAACACAGAGCTTTATTTACACCAAAATATACAGGCATGCATTTAGGGGACTTAAACCTAGAAATTGCTTTATAATTCTTCCAAAGAGTGTAGGAGTATGACAAAAAAATACTTGAGTTATACTGAGCACCCAATTATCATCACTTTTTCTTTTTTGTTGTAAATGTATTTCAGCCTCTTTCAACCCTTCTATTTCACCTAATAACTCATCTTTCTTTGATGTAAATGTTTATCTTTTTGAGACCATAAAATAAGAAAAAGGAATAGTCAAATTGTGTATAGAAAATATTACTGAAAAAAAAATGCATTTTGCTTTTAAGGACTAAAATATAGACACTGTCATGTCTGTGAGTATCTTCAACATAATAGTCTGTGACTCAAAGGTAATATGCAATGAGTGTGATGCAGAGGTTGTTACGGTTTAGGGGTCTTCTATGACTTTTACTGAATGTAAAATTGTTAGACCTGATCCTGGAGGTACAAGTTATGGAACGAGAGAGTTTCCCTACATATTTCAAATATGTGTGTCCCTGTATACCTTTATATTAAAACCAAAACCATTAATTCCTCCCATACAAAGAAAGCTAGTCTTGGTGCCTATATGCTTTCAAGAATTCAGAATAATTACGCTAACATAAAAAAAATATCTTTTTCACTTAGTGCCTACACATAATTTTCTTATACAGTGGCCACTGGGTTTTTGTTAAACAACAGAGAAATATTTAAAATTCTGTTATAAAGGAACATTTCCAAAGTTAGAGAGAATATGTATGATATCAGTATTCAGTGAGGGTTAGGTCCCTAACTGCCCTTTATGCTTTGGAAAGTCTTTTTTTTTTCCTCCTGCACTTTCTAAGTAAATCAAAGTCAATGAAAAGTTTCTCATTTGGTTCAGGAGTGTTTAGATGAGGCTGTAAAAGCTTGAATTTGTTCCCAGTGGTGACAACATCAAAATCTGTTGACTTCTGGCTTCAGGACAAGTCCCTAAAGTGTCTTCCTTCTCATAACATGCACCACTTCCTTTAATACATTCATTTGCCATAAAATGCTTACAGTTCTTATTTGTATAGTTTACCTGTAAATAAAATATGAATTTCCTATGAAATCATCATCACTATTACCACAGAGTTCTATATTATCTTATTGTATCTCTAAAGTTTCCTGTAGCATTCTGGTAGCTTTTCTTCCAATTTACTAATTAGATTATTATAGTGCACAAATACTCTTCCCCACCTATCACCCCTTCCTATACCATGCTTGCCATACAATAGAATAGATAACCCATAGAATACTTTTTTTAATAACTTTCTTTCTCCTAAGTGTCTTGTATTGCACCCTGCAGGTAAAGGAAGGAGGGAAAACTAAAGCATGAATGAAGTAAACATACAATGAAAATCCATGTTTAACACTGTGAAGTATTTGAAACCTTTCCCACAAAAAATGCCCCTTTCACTCTTCAGTATTGACTGTATGTTCATGAAATAAAAACAATAAGGACTAGGTTTGAAGGGGGATAGGGATAAAACCAGGATTACTAAAGAGGAGCCTGGGAGCAGATTACCAGTGCTGGTGGGTAAAAGCACTAGCACTAGGTCTTGCG
>KZ507738.1:56263-66895 GCA_002844005.1 Limosa lapponica baueri
AGAGGGTAAAGAAGGAATGGGAGATTTATCTTTTGAACGTGCCAAACATTTTCATGGAAGAATGTGTTTGTAAAGAAGACTAAACTACACCAGCACTTGTGACAGTACAGTCTGAACTCTGTCCATAAGGTGGAACACTCGGCTTTCATAGACACATACTATGCAGCACCCTATCATATGCTTAAACTGTGAAAGTTTGTAACACAATTATACGGCAGAAAAGGATAGTTCTATATTGTGTACTGACAGACACCTTTCTGAGAGAGAAAACTAGTGACGTTCATGTCCTCACTTTGAACAGCGTTTCCATGATGATGCTGAGAAGTCCTCAGCTGTTTCTGAGAGCTCAAATCACCAGTGCAATTTGCCAGATCTGCAAAATATCTTGTGGTAGAAATTCTTAATGCTGATCTCTGAACAAAATCTAGGTCAATTTCAAATAAGCAAATCTTAAGAGAAATGAATCCAATTAATGTTGTTAACAATTAGTGTACTCTATAATGACAGGTATATATGAGAAGCTCTTGAAGAGTGATTTTTATCTTGAAAGTTAAGAATTTCTTCTTAGCAAGTGAGATACCAACCAAGACTCACGGGGATACTTCTAAAAGGCACAAGCATTTACTATACAATGGAAATGGATTAATCAAAGCCAGCATTGTACTCTATTGGATGCTCATTTTCACACAAAATAACCTTATATATCCCATATTCCAAAAGGAAATGCATTCTAGAAACTTCAAGACACAGTAGTATATTAAACTCATTTATATATAAAAAAAATTAAATAAAAAATGTCTATCTACTGCTCAGACTATTTATTTAAACAACTTTGCCTGATCCATCTATTTAAATATCTGACTTGAGCACTTCTGATATTCTCATGATTATGATCCTGTTAGCAGGTTAGATAATATAAAACGTGACAAGTAATTTCTGATGTGGAGCAAAAGAGCAGAAGTACAGAGTCCAATGTAGTTGAGGGCCCACCAGACTATGACATCAGTGCAAGAAAGTCCGATTTTTATTGTGAATATTTGCTGCTTTTTACTGTTTCAGTAGAGTCACTGAATTTTATCTGGGTTGTTCCTCCTTGATCATCTTTGCTCTGTTTCTCTTTCCTGCCATCCAAAGCACGTGCGTGCACGCACACACACACACAAAACCTGGTACAAAAGGGATTGCCATCACATTTCGGATTTCTTTCCCAGTTCAGTGAGGCCAGGTCTCTTAAGTTAGATGGGTTTCATTCATTAGTGTTCTTGCTGGTCTCATTCATGCATGTATTTTTAATGTAAGGTCTAAAATTGATATGTACATCAGGAAGGGATAATGATTCCATTTTTTTATACTAATAAAGCAGATGTCTATTGATGCAGTAAATGTGCAGTATTAAAGGTATTTTGTGATAGAAATGTATCTGAGGTTTTTGACCTACTGTACTCAAGGTCTATTGTTAGACGAAATTTCTTTCTCTTTACTATAAAAGGAAACTGGGAAATAAGCCTGTCATTTTGGCCTTCATTATTTCCAACTGTTTAAGCAAGCCCAGTCACATAACAGGAATGTAAATCTTGGGAAAAGAATGAAGTGGTAGTAATTAATGAGCTTGAAGTTTCTTTCACTCAGAAAAAAATGCAGTCGTCAGTAGGGAGTATATTCCCTTACACTGTTTGCCTGAATAGTGGTATTTAAAACATTTTACATATATTTGACCTTTTAGTTTTCAGTTTTAACCAAAAAAAATAAAAAGAAAGTAGGGTGTTGGGGTTTTTTTTGTTGCATTAGGAATGCACAGGAGACTCTCTTGGCAGAGAAGCTGGCAGCCATGGCTGACATGCAAACCAAATTAAGGCCAATATTGAATCAATCCATTTGTTAAACCAACAGGTAAAAATAGTGAGAAGGAGAGCAGAGACAGCTAGTAAAAGCAGATATTCATAATCTATTTACATTGCTATATTAGAAAGCCATTAAATATTTGTGAGTATATATGAGTGAAAGAATGCAGTGTGTTAAGTCAAAAGGCAGAGTCTGATGTTGATGTAATTTTTCTATTCCCTGGAAATGGTTCACAAAAGAATCAAAAGAAATAACATAGAATTTACGACTTAACTACAAAGCACTCTTTGTATTTTGCTATAGCAATGAATTTCAAGTGCTGCAGCAAGCCTCACAGTGAAAGTTCTCATTTCTTCTTACAAACTTTTAAATACCATATTCCCAGCTGTTGGGATCAAAAGAATATCTTGCATTTCTAATCTTAATATTTTATATTTAAAAACACATTGATTCCCCTAAGACTACTTAAATGAATAACAAAGAGTACCCTCTATCATCTTTTACCATTGCAGCCCATGTCAGCTTTAAACACTCACGAGTGTAACAGAGCTTTTAGAACAAAATTTGGAAATACGCAGGAAAAAAAATAAAATATAATCCTAGACAAAGCACATTTTTTGTTGTATGGAGCCACTATCTTTCTTTGTCTAAAAAAAGATGATAGAAGCAACCACTGATAGTGACTGATCATGAAAAGAAACCCCAGGAGCATAGACACACTATAAAAAGATCTAGGAGGAAGTCATTATGCTGTTGAGGGAATAAGAAATTTAAGTCAGAGAGTTGTGAAATGTTCTCATTATAGGTCATCTCAGTAATTATCTGACATCTACAGATGGAGTCACTTCTTAATCAAAAGAATGAATCATTACTGATATTGATTCAGACCAAGATGTTTGAAATAATGAGTCCAGTAACTCAAGTACAAATTTAGAGGTAATTCCAGCAACTTCTCTGCTAAAGTTTCAGACTAAATAATAATGAAATATCTTATTACATTGCATGATAATGATAAGAAAATGGCCAGAAGAGTGTGAACTAAATTGCCCCATCATAATCTGCATGTTAAGATTTAAACAACAGAAAGAAAAAAGAGGTCACTAATGTTTACTATACCACGGACACTATAGCTTAATTACTATCTACCAGAACAGAAGATTGCTTTCTCTCAAGTACGGTATCTGTAGCTAGCACTGCCATTAGACTTAAGAATCTGCAAGTATTTACTTTAGAAACCTTTTTTTTTTCAACAGTTCATAATTTTACTGTGAAAATCACCTTGCATAGCATGCAATGTCTCAAAGGAGGAACAACCATACACAGAATTTAAGTTCTACAAGTGCACTTAGACAAGTATCTAGAATAAAAGTAAGAAAAGCAAACAGGGAGCTGCAGCTGATGGCAGGTACACATTTTTATACAAACACTTTGTTTCAAAAATCAGGTTCCTTGAGAGATGTTGATTTATTACAATCAGGGCAGCAATGCCAAAGCCATTGCTGAATGGACACGAAGGGAGAAACAGCCTCTTGTCCCAAGGGACAGTTTCTCTAGGGTAGGGTTTCATTCTGTTTAGAGGCTGTTGGCAGTTGCCCATCATGCCGTTGACAGAAACCTTTCTTGTCTATCTGACAGGTTTCATGAACCAGGAACTGACATTGGCTGAAATTCATCCTGGTCTGTGAGATCAGCCCAAAGCCTGGGAGGAAGGTAGGGAGCAGGTCATCACATCTAGTCCCTCACTAGAAGTGGGTCGTGGTCAGTCATCATAACCAAGACACTTCTTTCCCTAGTGAATTCTAGTTATGAGTCCTTATGTGACTACAAAGTCCAATATATGTGAGAAGTGCTTCCCCACACATGGAAATCCTCTCACAAGTAGTTTCAAGTATAATTAGGACATCAGAACTCCTTTTCTAATATTTTTTATTCTATCATCAGCAGTGGAGCCAGGGCCATGGCACTCAGGACATGATGTCTTCTACTGCAGAGCAAATACCGAGAGGTGCTCATTCAGCAGGGCTGCAGAGGGGCAGGATGCAGCTGCATCGCCTTCCAGCCCGCTGGAACCGGGGAGGGCCACAAAGAAACCTTAAAAACTCTCCAGGCAAAGAGAACTGCAATCAGGTATGTTTGTACTTTCATGTTCTTCTTATAATTCTGTTTCCACTGTCAGGATCATATAAATTTTAAAGTTCATGTGATCTACGTGGATCTAACGTGCATGGTGCGTTGGAAAAATAGGTACCCGAGGAAGGGAAACACATACACCACAGGAGTACAGGGTGTGTAACCTCTTTCTAGCTGATTTAGGAAAATCTTTCCTCAATCCACATTCACAGCCTTGAACTTTGCCCCTTTTAACACTTCCCTTTGCCATTTTATTCAGTGGTTGATCAGTCTGCATATTCCTTTTCTGTCTGCGGGAATTGGAGTTGACATTTGTGTCGAATGTAGGTGTCAGGGTGTTTACAGCAGAGGGGAGAAAGGGGCGGCCTCTGTGATGAGATCCTAGGGTTTTGCCCCCAGTGATATTTGGTAAGTCCTCTCCATGTCTTTATCGAATCATAGAATCATGGAATCGTTTTGGTTGGAAAAGACTTTTAAGATCATCAAGTCCAACCATTAACCCAGCACTGCCAAGTTACCATTAACCCATCTCCATGCTCAACAACCATTTCTGTGAAGAAATTTTTCCTAATATCCAATCTACATCTCCTCTGGCACAACTTGAGGCCGTTTCCTTTTGTCCTATTACAAAATACAATTGTTACAAAAACAAGGGCCCAAAACCAACACAGCACTTGAGGTGTGGCCACAGCAGTATCAAGTAAAAGGGGACAATCACTTCCCTAGTCCTGCTGGCCACACTGTTCTTGATACAGGCCAGGATGCTGGTGGCCTTCTTGGCCACCTAGGGTCTCTGCTGGCTCATATTCACCCCCAGGTCCTTTTCCACTGGGCAGCTCCAGCCACTCTTCCCCCAGCCTGGAGCACCCACAGGACTATTGTGACCCAAGTGCAGGACCTAGCACTAGGCCTTGTTGAACCTCACACCATCGGCCTCAGCCCATCCATCCAGCCTGTCCAGATTGCTCTGTAGAACCTTCCTACCCTCAAGTAGATCAGCACTCCTGCCCAACTTGGTGTCCTCTGCAAACTTACTGAGGGTGCGCTCAGTCCCCTTGTCCAGATCATTGATAAAGATAGTAAAGGTATTAAACAGAACTTTCTTGACCCGTGAGCTTTCTTATTATTGTTTTTTTTTTCTTCTATTTTTTCCTACCAGTCCCACTGAGCAGGGGAGCGAGCAAGCAGCTGGGTGGGACTCTGTTGGCCAAACTGGTTAAGAGTCCCATTCAGGACTCTTTCACAGACTGTTATTACAGTATTACTCTTTGCATAGTACAACAATATATTCATTGGGACAAAGACAGAAGAGTGGTGATGTAGCCCAATATTTAAGGTACCTATTGAACCAAAGAAGAGGCAGAGAACTACCCTTCCTTGTCCTTTATCTCCTCATGACTGCAGCATTGACCTGGAATCAGGTTCCTCAAAAGGACAAGATAATCAGTTGAAAGTGTCCTGTATCCCAACTGTGTTTTTTCACCACCGAAATGTCAGGTAAAATGGTCAATTTCTGCAGCTCTACCTCCTTGGTGTCCAAGGACTAATATAACCTCTGTTTCAGAACCTATCTCCCAGAGATCATTCATAGCATCACAGCAAGTATGAGATAAAATCCTTCAGAGGGAAAGTGGTAAAACCTCAGCCTGTCCTTTAACATTTCTGATGATCAGTGCCCACATTGCACCATGCGTATACCAGGAGAGAAATACAGCATGAGAGGGTAATGGTACCCTTCTGGGATGACCTCCAGATCTCAGTGCTCACCATTGTTCCAGGGAAGGTAACAATCCAAGCTCAAGCCCCAAAGTCCTTGCACTGTGTCTCTCTATCAGACCTCCCTAGTGTACACACACGTGTACATAAGCATATATGTATTTCACATATGACCCCACCATCTGTTATATGTAAAGTGAGGCACTTTAAAATTAAGGACAATGGAGAGAATTGGTGCTTTAGTAGATTATGCTTTAATAATTAAATTGCAGTTCCAAATAATTTTAGCTTCACATAGAGTTGGGGTTTTATTATCATCTTTCACATCACTTGAAATTCAAAAGCCATTTTCTATTTGAAAAATAAGTGCTGTGTCTTTAAAATTAACTTTTCTTCTGCAAATGTTCCTAAGGTCCTGTTGATAACATCAGTCTTTTTAGACACAAACCCAAAGTGAAATAGATCTGTTTCAGGTTTACTTCTGAGCATTCGGGCTTTATGCTTTCCGATAAAAGACCATGATTACAACACCAGCCTGAAGTGTCTTGTTTTGTCTTCTGACCCTTTCAGGCAAACTCCCACTGGCCTCTGACTGTCCAAAGAGTGATCTTGATTGCTGGGGGTATTTTTGTCAGTGATATGTTTGTGACTGTGCCTTTGGTGCTCTGTTTTCCCACTGTAAGAACGACCTCTTCTATGATGAGTAATATCTCATATATTTGAGGATTTACAGTACCAAGAAACAGCAGGTGATTTAGAATAAAAATATGCACAAGCAGGGATGCTTCCAGAATCTGTCTAGAGCTATTTTTTTTCCCACACAGTTATTTAATTTCTCAAGGTTTGAGCAAGAAGTAGCAACTATGCCTAAGAAGTTTTCTTGAGGAAAGTAGAAGGCATTATGCATATATTTATATATAGAAGTCACCCTCAATACAAAAAGGTTATTGTCACCTTATATGTTTGGGTGAAGAAAAAAAAATAACACAACACAGAATAAGAAAGGATATTTCTTAAGTATCGTATGTTAAAAATTGTACTCAGTAACGATTGTATATTAAACTGCGACAACAGTGTAACTGTGGTGATGTTAGGGTAAGTGCTAATGTAGGTTTGTCAGAAGTTATTTCCACATCCAGTAGGAATCACGCCCGAGGCACTGACCAAACCGGTTACAAAATGTGGAGAAGGTGTAAAACGTACAAAGTGCATGCTTAAGGGAGCAGGCCTCTGAGCTTTCTCAGAGTGATATTTCCAGAAGCGATGACACTGTTTTTGCAAGAGAGTGTTAAGCTATATCAAGTAAATAAGTGTTTTGATTTTAGCAATGAAGAACAAACCTGTGACTTTGTGCAATCATTTTAGTGTGGCTGGTGAGAAGCAAACCTAGGGAAAATAATAAGTATCAATCTTATCTGACAGTCAACACAATATAGCTTTCTGATTATATTTTGTCTAGATATAGTTTAGTTATTCATACTAAAATCCTTACTGGAAGGTAATCACGTGCATCCACAGCTCATGTGTCAGAAATGTAGGTGTCTACAGAGTGTGAAGGGACTTTCTGATAATGGTCAGACAGTGTTGCCTAAGTGGTGAACTAAATTACTTTGTGGGAATTGGCTGATGTAGCTGCCAAGCCACTCTCCATCATATAGGAAAAGTCATGGTAGTCAGGCAAAGTCCCCAGTGCCCGGAGAACAGGGAAATATCACACCCATTCTTAAAAAGGGTAAAAAGGAGGACCCTGGCTGACCAACCAGTCAGCCTCACGTCTATGTCTGGTAAGATCATGGAACAGATCCTCCTGGAAGCTATATCAAGACATATGAGTGAGAGGGAGGTGATTCAAGACAGACAGCATGGCTTCACCAAGGAAAAACTGTGCCTGACTAATCTGGTGGCTTTCTATGATAGAGTGACTCCATCAGTGGGCAAGGTAAGAGCTACGGATGTCATCTGTCTGGACTTCTGTAAGGCCTTTGATACAGTCTTCCATAACATCCTTGGTCCTAAGTGGAGAGGGATGTGTTTGATGGATGGTCACATCCAAAGAGCTACAGTCAATGGCCCAACATCCAAGTGGAAACCAGTAATGAGTGGTGTCCATTAAGGATCTGTTCTGGGACAAATACTATTTAATATCTTCATTAATGACATAGGTAGCGGGACAGAGTGCAGCCTCAGCATGTTTGCAGATGACAACAAACTGAGTGGTGTGGTCAACACACTTGAGGGAAGGGATACCATCCAGAGGGACCTGGACAAGCTTGAGAAGTGGGCTCGTGTGAACGTCATGAAGTTCAACAAGGCCAAGTGTGAGGTCCAGCACCTGGGTAAGGGCAATCGCCGATATTAATACCGGCTGGGGGATGAAGGGATTGAAAGCAGCCCTGCAGAGAAGGACTTGGTGATACCGGTGGATGAAAAATTGGTCATAGGCTGGCAACGTGCACTGGCAGCCCAGAAAGCCAATTGCATTCTGGGCTGCATAAAAAGAAGCATGGCCAGCAGGCTGAGGAAAGTGATTCTCCCATGAGAATGAAACCCCACCTGGAGTATTGCATCCAGTTCCGGGGCCTACAGCACAAAGAAGACAGGGACATGTTGGAGTGGGTCCAGAGAAGGGCGACAAAAAATTATCAGAAGGCTGGAACACCTCCACTATAAAGAAAAGCTGAGAGAGTTGGGGTTGTTCAACCCTCTTCTTGGAGGAGAGAAGGCTCTGGGGACAACTTATCGCAGCCTTCCAATATATAAAGGGGGCATATAACAAAGACCAAGAGAGACTTTATACCAGGGCCTGTAGTGACAGGACAAGGCCAATGGTTTTTCACTTAAAGAGGGTAGGTTTAGATTGGACATATGGAAGAATTTTTTTACGATGAGGGTAGTGAGACACTGGAATAGGTTGCCCAGAGAAACTGTGGATGCCCCATCACAGTCAGGTCTGATGGGGCTCTGAACAACCTGATCTAGTTGAAGATGTCCCTGAACACAGCAGGGGGAGTGGATTGGATGATCTTTAAAGTTCTCTTCCAACCCAAACCATTCTATGCCTGTCTGATTCTATAAACACTTGCCTCTGATGGTATTCAATTACCAAAACACCTTCCAAATTCTCCTGAAAGTCCAAAGCAAAGGTTGTTAGGTTCTATGCAACCAGCCAGCTCAGTCATTGGGAAAGGAATTTGTGGGTGCCAGGGAGATGTTATTTCTGTCCAAAAGATACTGCAGCAGGGATGAGCCTTGCCAGCACTGAGGTTTGCTCATGTTCTCAGAAGTGATTGCCACATTTCCCTTTAGAGACCAAGTGTTTAGGAAGAGTCACAGTGTCCAAAAAACTAGTATGTGATGATGTTCCCTCAGCCAGGACTTGGGCTGCTGAGGAGGGGTTCAGAGAGCAGGAGTCCTTGCATTTGGACACTGGCCTTTCAGAAACTGTGCAGCAACAGCAAGATGTGTCAAACATAGCAGAAGTAGTAATTTCAGGGTGAAGGGTAATTTCTTGCATTTTTGAGGCAGACCAAGCTACTAACCCATGATGACAGAATAATAAAAAGGCCAATCATTTCAGCCTATTGAGGTCTTGGAATTGCCCAGGGTGAAGTCCAGCATCACTGCCAGGTTGATATTTGTGTCTGTTCCTTATATTTACTTTACTTAAATGTTGGGCTTTTTTTAAAGGTACTTTCACCTTTCTTTTGCCACATGTAACAGTAGGGGTATATGCAATAATTTTAGAAATATTGTTTAAAGTAGAAATATTAGTGTTTAAAATAAAATAAAAAAGCTATTAGCTAATACATAATAAATCCACAAACTATTATGTTGTCTCTTCTTCATGGCCGTTTAATTTTGTATGCACATAACCAATGTTTTACTAACAGTACCAAGGGTTTCATATGTAAGACATTATTCACAGTATGTTTCCTGTTATTTTGCATAGCATTATTCTTTGTGAAAATAATGTTTTGGCCTCAGGAGAAATATTGCAATTGAATGCACAGCAATATGTTTTTGGTATGGGGCCATGGTACTACGACTTAACTTTTTTCTTTTTCGGGTTTTTTTTTTCCCTTCAAATTACCTTGGCAATCAAGACAACAGAGCCAGGATACAAAACGTAAAGAGGTGCTAAAAGAAGGATATAATTTCACTGTTTAATTTGCAAATAAAATGTGCTAAGGGAAATGAGAGAGGAAACTGCCCCTTTCTGACCAGCATGGTTATGTGCACATTCTATAAATGCTTCTGGAAATGGGATTACATAGCTCTAATATACATATTTATTTTTGGAAATAGGTGGGCTGAGCCAAAATTATTGCTATTAAGTTGATTGAAATGTTGAGGATTAGCACAAGGAAAAAAAATTAAACTAATTTAAACTATATGCTGTATTTTTTGCCAACAGACTATGTCATGTCATTGCAAAGGCGTGATTCATCGTGTTCTATTCCAGTTTCCTCATGTAGCAAAATGGATCATAATTAGCACTAATGACAATGTTAAATCCAGTAATTTGATTGACTGCTAATAAAAAGTATCCAACCCACAGAAATCTATACCTTTACCTTTTAAAGATTATATATATTAGGCTCATCTATAATATGAGCAAACAAGCAAAGTTTCACCTTAAATTGAGCTGAAAAAAAAAATGTGCCAGGGAAGTCATAAAACAAGAAAATGGTTTTTAAAAATGAAATCTTTCCACATGTGATATTTCAGCTGTAAGAGCTCAAAGCAGCTTCTGTGGGATACAGAATGTCCCAAATAACTTTAGGTGAATCTCCATGCATTCCCATCCTTGCTGCTTAAGCACATCACTTGAAGCTCCAGAGTCATTTAATCATGATATCTTGCTCAGAATGCCCAATAGTAAAAGTTGTGTTGTTATAGACTCTGCGAGGAGGTCAGCTCTTCACTAGAAAATACACCAAGAAC
>KZ507739.1:0-15264 GCA_002844005.1 Limosa lapponica baueri
ATTCCACAGGAATGTTGGCTATTTGAATCCCTGTTGTTTTGAGACAAAAACAAAGTTGAAAACAGTAACTCTCCTCCTTTTTTTTTTTGTGCAAAATTTAAAGTTCTCAACTTTTTTTTTTTTCATATCTCAAAAAGACTATTGCTATCTGGTGATTGTCTTCTGTTTCCCAATTCTGGATAATGCCTTATAACAAATTTCTAATTACGGGGATCTTCAAACAATGCTAAATATGAATAAAAGATATTGTGATGTAGCTAGGGATGAAGATGCTAATCATGCACCAGCCTGTCATGGTTCAGAAGGCCAAAGTAGCCCCTGAGGCTCAAGAGCTGAGAGCTTGCTTTGGGTTAAGAAGACAAGAGTGGAGCTGCGGGTGCCTCATAGAAGTCAAGGAGAAGTAGTGAGGAACAGCCTGGCATGAAGGAAGGAACAGAGAAGGCAGCAGTGAGCATCTAGAGTAAGCTAGAAGCGACGTTTGGTGATTCTAGGTGTATACTTTCAAGCTTCATCGCAGACATTTAAAATTCTCAAATATAGTGAGATTTTTAAGTGAGAAATGTCATAGCCCTTGATGGAAGAAAGCAGTTTTCCCTGCAGAAAAAGGGACAAGGCAAAAATATGCCCCTATTGCTTGTCCCCCAAAATGTGGCTGTTTTCTTAACAGGGCCCCAGGAAGCACAGACAGCACAGGGCTGCCAGTCACCGCCTCCTGCAGAGCAGTTTCAACAAGAATTATTGACAGAGTTACCTTTGCTCCGCATTTCTCCATCCACCTGCCTACGAGCTCACTCTTTACTAGAGTCTTATAGATTTGTTATTTAAAGGGATAAAAAAAAGGAAACCTGCATTATGAGGGATTTCAAGGGAGAATCCTTGTGTCTGCATTGCCAGCCCTGAATTCCTGCGTGCAGTGTGCATAGTGTGGAGTAACATGCATTAAATGATAGTAAGCCTCAGAGCAGACTACAGATAGCACTTGGGGGAGGTTTAATTTATTGTTCAGTGGAATGAATGCTATTGTGCAGCGACAGCTGGTGCACTGAATGACACGCAGTGACTGCTTGACTGACTCACAACAATAATACCCAGAGAGGCTTGCACGTCAGGCTGTCTAGGGGGAATGCAGAAAAGAGGCGTCTGAGGAAAGCAGGCTCCGCTGTCTTTGTGAGCTTAGGCCTGGCTCGTGAACTTTCTGATGCTGAACGACCAGGTACATTTTGAAGAAGTGAAATGTCCATGCATTAGAGTGGAGAAGACTTTCCCTCTAGCTTTAATTCTGCTTTCTTTCAGTGCGTGTTTCTCCCTCTCCTCTCATTGCTCAAACTATAGAATCAGTGAAGAAAAACAGACAAAATTCATGCTGCAAAATTGGGCAGCTGCAAGATGGTTGGCTTGTTTATGCTTGAAATTCCTTTCCACACAGGTATTTTTGCTAGCTAAGTGTATTTTTGCTAGCTAAATAAGGAATATTTGTGTATCGTCTTGTGTCACAGAGGCCACTATTGTTCTCTGCGCACATTAAAAAAGACCTAATCTTGGGCATATGCTTTCCTGATATGTAACTATTTTATACACCACTGTAATGGCAAGACAAACCGGATGTCTGCATAGGCTCAGCTAAGTTTATTTCTAAAAGGAGATAGCTAAGTCAGTGCAAAACTGTGAGTTGCATTGCTTTCCTTCTGTATGGACGTGGATAGAGTACGTGCAGTATGTTTCAAGGCGAAATTGATAAAACAATCCCCATGCCCTTATTTTGCATAAATAGGCTTTACTTCTGTACAGGTGTGGTTTAGAGGTGATGAAGAGGACTGGGGTAATGAATCTAATTAATATTGTTCAGAAATGGCCAGACAACTGGGACCTTAAAAGCATGTGTGATAGCAAGGTAGGAATAGTCTCGTAAAGCCTTGGAGTCAGGATTTGCAGCTGCAGTCAGGGTTACACCTGCGTGACTGGCAACGCCATTTCCAGCTTTCTGCTGTATTAATCCATGGGGCAAAAGCAGCTTGTGTGTTCTGATCTGCGATGAAGCAGCATCCCATCCCTCATTCATGGCTTCTGTAGAAAGATATAGAACAGCTGGGGCTGTTGAGCTGCAGCCAATGCAAGTGGATCTTGCAATCAGATTGATGCCAGTAGAAGGCACATGTGTGTGGCTGTAGCCTTGTATTAGAGTCCTCCTTCACTCTGTCTGTTGAACAATTGTGCCTTTTTGCCTCTTGTATTCTGTTGAATAAAAAAACCATGCAGAATGGTCTGGAAAAGGCATCAGTCAGTGAACTGAACAGTGAACATTTGTAAGCTTCGTTTTGATCATTGTCACGTAGCTGCTGGGAACTCTACAGGGTGGGCAGGGCAATCCAGAGCACCTAAACCAAGTGGATCACATGTTTGGTGGAAGAATTTGCTTGCAAATAATGTTAGGCACTTTTGAGGAGTTCATGTGAACACCAACCATTTTAGACGCCTTTGGGGATCTAAAAGGCATCTAGAGACCACTGTATACTCTAGTTTAACATTTAGGAAAGTTTGATATTTCAAACAAGCAGCAGTGTTTCCATTTTCCAGTGTCAGAAGGACACTATTTTGTTTTCAGTTGGTGGAAGAGCTTGGCTTCTAATAGGAATTACACTTTGCTGCTTGCATATGCCCAGAAAAGTTGTTGCATTCCTTCCAGTAGCCAAGGAAACCTTCCTGAAAATGAACAGGAATAATTCACGGCCTCTTTCCCATTTCTGCCAGCTGCACTTTGCTTGCCTGAAGAAAACTCTTCCCTATTCGCTCTGTTTTGACTTTTATTTTACAAAACACACAGCCATTGAATATGCCTCAGCTACAAGACCTAGCAGAATTGACTGAATTTACAGAAGTTTTGTTTATTATGGAATCAAAGGTGCTAAAGAGACAGTAAAGAAAAGCCATCATAGGAGTCACACCATGATAAGTGTGGCATAACTTCTAAAAGGGCAGCAATTTTACTTTCAGTCATGCTAGTATAATTGGCAACAAAAGTTTGCCCATTATGAAAAGAAAGTTAATCTTTTGACTTCTGCATAGTTTTATCATTCTGCAAACAAGTGATATCAGTTTTTTGACAAGGAGCTGCAAGCATTTGACTCATGCATAGATTTTTCCTGATTAACTGTAAATTTTGGTAACAATTTTCTATCTATTCCAATTATTGCTGGGAGAAAATGCTGAAGTTCCCAGGCAATCATCTATTTGTTCCACACTTATCATTGCTTGAGGTTTTTTTAATGTGAATATTGTAATACCTTGAGAAGAGCTACATTTTCTACCCACCTAACCCCACACTGGTCAGCATCATGCAGATGTCTTAGAAAAATGTTTTTAATGGGCTTGGCTCCTTCATCTGAGATGCTTTCTTCTCCTCCATCTTCTTTTGTTCTTTAAAGTTACAATATGTAACTGAACATCATGATCACAATGCAGAAAAATAATACTAAAGTAGAGAAAGGTAAACAAATGTAGATGAACGTCAACAGAAAATATTACAGAGGACTGTACAATGGTTTATGCTATGATTTGTATTGCAAAGTACAGGTAGTTTGACAGATTATCTATAGCTACACATTTTAAGACAGCAATCAGTAAAAAGTATTATAAAAGCAGTTCCTCCTTCCCTTCCCCATGTCCCCCTGCACGTAGCAGTGAGTAGGGTCTGATGGCAATTTTGGTAATAATTTTCAGATAGTGCAGGCAGTTTGCCATTTTTAGCAGAGGTATCCAGAGTATAATCCAGGACTCATTTTCAAAACCTCCTCTAAACTCTTTCCACAGCAGAAAGCAAACTGGTGATGATGGCGCCTGAAGGCAATCTGCCGGCCATCAAAGGCAGTATCATTGTTTAAGGTGCATACAGCAGCAAAAGGTAGTGCCTGTTCCTGATGCTGTTAAACTGTACCAGCTGCTCTACCAGCTGCTTTCCATACAGCTTTTTACCTAAAGCCTGTTCAAAATCTGCCAAAAGACGTTTGTATTACTCTTTAAGATTGCCCTTTAAGATTAATGTGCACAGATACATCCACAATATTGACTGGTGACTCAGGCTTGCTTTATGTTCAAGGTGGAAGGAAAATTATGGGGTCTTTATCATCTATGCTTGCTCATGCCTAGGTTAATTTGCAATATATATGTTGAAGCAAAGATGATTTTTTAGAAGAAATGTTTATGAAAAATTAAACTTAAGTAATGAAATGCAGATTTCAAAGCAAACTTGGAATTAAGCAAATTTCAATTTGCTTGTTAGTTGTGGAATTTGTAATTCAAACAGCAGACTAATTTATAGAAATTATTTAATCAGTTGATACAAAGAAAAATCCAACACTTCATGCGAATTCTTTCAGTATTGATAGTCATTTAGTCATGAAAGATCTAACTGTAAATGATGCTTTGAACTTTTTCCACAAACAGGAAGGCAGTGAAAACTGCAGAACAAATTGAGCATTCTGAATAATTTTCTCAGTTCTGCTCTGTACTGACAGCTAATCAAGTGTATTTTATTAACTTTACTTGTGCCTGAATTTCTAAGTATTATCTCTGTGTGTATGTGTGTATGTCTTCCCTTCTTCACTCTACTCCCAAGCATACTGTGCTGGTCAAAGCCCTGCCCGCCTCACCAGCCACACGGCAGCTGCCTGGTTCCAGCAAGCAGCTTGGGGCTTGGACAGTGGTGGAGTGTCTCCACCTTCTGGCTCCCTTCCCAGGCAGCAAGGGAATCAGGAGACAATCCTCAGCTCTTCCTGTAGCCTCGTGGGGTCCGTGGACTGCCGGACCAAGAGCTGTGACCTGGTAGCGCTGCTGGGGGTGGCTGTGCAGGTGAATATATCAGGGACCTCTCCATCTACTTGCCCTCATGAACCGCCCCACAAAACCTTGTGTGTGTCTGGCTCTGAAACGTTTGACTCAATAAAATGGCAGTATGGTGGAAAGGGCATACATTCTTCAATGCTAGCCACAGATATGAGTATTATATCTCCTAACAGGAACATCTGCTAGTGTTTAGACTTTTCTGTTGGAATGTTTAGACAAAATGAAAACAAAGTGTCTCAGAGGTCTCTGTGGCTACAGCTTTTTGGTCTGAGGTCCACTGAGACTGCTAGTTTGTGAAAACCCCATCCCCTTGCATCTATCATTTACTACTTATCATTTACCACTAGTCTAGGGAGAACACTTTGCAGGTTTTCCTCGTACAGGACTGTGCCCCATGGTTTTTATGATCACACTGTGTTCCTAGACTGGGGGTTTGTTTAATGTGATGGTAAGCAGGCAACCTGCTTTGGGTCTTGCTGAAGGCTTTTACATCCTATGCTGAAGGGCTCACCTTGTAGAGAGCTGGGAAAAACCGAGCTGGAAACATCATTGGCAGTGGCTTTTACTACCAAAAGGGAAGAGGATTACTAACAAGGAGCTCAGCATCCATTGAGTATGCTCACAGGGAAAAATGCATGTAAAAAGACTATTGAATTTTATTAGTAATAGTTACTGCCTATTTAAAGCTCAAGAACAAAATGTAGGTCACCATTTGAGCTTTTCTGCCATCTAGTGTCAGAAGGTTGGTTATGGGAGCCATTGCTACGGTTTTATTGCTAGGCTTTGGTTCTGGGATTAAGATAAATTTTTTCTGTGGAGATCTTTGTGGTTAAGGAGTACTCCAGCACTGATTTTCTTTGAATATTTAATCTAAAGAGAACTAGAAAGTAAACCTTGCATTTCTTCACCAAATTTTCCCAGCCTGTATGCAATTATGTTTTTTTTCTGAGGAACTGCAGTAGGGCTCACCACTCTGAGAAAGAGAAGAGAGGAGAGGCCTGTGGGTTTATTCAGGCTTTCCAGGTGCCTCTTTTGGTATCTGGGATGTTACCTTTCAAAAACTTTCAAAATTAGAAACTCAAAGGACTATATATATATAAGTGCATCTGAAAACCCAAACCTGGTCTATCCCAAGAGAGACAGCCAAATGAGTCGGAAACCCTGAACAATGGGTGCCATTAGTTCTTTAAATGTTGTTATGTTGAAATCCTAGACTGTTTTCTTTAGGGTTAAAAATTTGAGAATGTGGTGAGAGAAAGAAGAAAAGACTGGCCTGTTCCACTTTAGCCTTGTGTCCCGCTCCCGGTACAGTCTTTATCAGTTTTGCCACGATATGCCCTATGTCCTACAAATTAAAGGGGACATTCCCATTGCCTCCTAATAGTCTTATTTCACAGAAATATAAAAATATCTGTAAGAAACTAGAAGGTGGAATCTACTTACAGACTTGACTAACAGAGGTAAAAAAAAGCACTTTAGGGTGTTGTGCGATTGGGCAGTACTCATTAAAGCAGGAACTTCTATACACAAGAAGCAATGCTGAACTTTTTTTCTTCACCATCTTTACTGAACAGTTACTGTGAGAACCTTATAGACAGAACTTTACTGACAGAAACAATCAGTGTCTGGATACAGCTTTTCATGTCAGATGGTGTGTCATTCTTCATAAAAAAAGGATTTTTTTCTGTTATAGGTCTCTGAAAGATGAAATGATGCTAACATATTTGCTGATCCATAATAGAAATAATTGCATGACATATTTCAAGCTGACCCTCTACCATGGCACGACTGACTGTCTGTTTTTCCTTATCCTCATCACGTCTTAAGAAATTCAGGCCTCTGATGGGCAATCTTACTCTCCACAATGGCTATGTCAGGATCTTTAGAGGTTGAACCCTGTTACTGCCGTTTGTTTCTGGTTACCTGTTGCAGTTGGAGGCAAATGCTTTCCAAGGCCACAAATGGGGATATTTAGCTTGAGAAATAACAAATGATGTGGAAAAGTGGGTATACAGAAAGAAATAAAATATTTTGGCATGAAACTAATACAGCACTCGGTGCATTTTGTGCATGCACTTTCTGTTGCCATTGCTCTGAGGTATAAATCCCCACAAAAAAAAGCTGATGTTAAGTGTGCGAAAAAGAGGAGACCACTACCAAGATGTTTATGTGCCTGAAAAATGTATGTAGGAAAGGAAAGGAAAGAATGTTCATCCCACAAAAAACAGTCGTGTCATTTATTGTAGTGCATGTCATGCTACAGTTGCCTGGTATTTAGGCTATAAGCTACAGTGGAGTCATTCATGTCACATAGACCTTTTAGGAGCCCATACCAAACATTTTTCTACAGGTTGGATAAAAATGAGTCAGTGTATGTGAGGGAAGGTCTCATCACCAATGACAAATCCCTGAGGATATTTGGTCCCTTCTACCAAACCCAAAACATAAATGGTATTGTTATTGGTATAATGGTATAATTATTATAATTAATAATTTTATTGGTTAGAACTTTCTTATTAATCTGAATGCATAGCTGTTTGCAGAAAACCTTTCCTAGTAATAAGGCTAGCAGCAGAGCTTGAGTCTGTCTCAGATGACTTCCAGAAAACATCCATTCTCTTTCCCTGTTCCCAGAAGCTGTAATAATTGCATCAGTGCTCTAGGAGGATCACTATTTCTCAGCTGATAATATCTCAGCAGTGATTTTTTTCTCAGGCTACTCTCTGAAATATTGCTGACTGAACAGCGTGTGATTCAGGTTCCCAGAAAAAAACCTGTGTCTTCCCAGCAGTAATTACATTTCTAGGTACTGCCAGGCACTACAGAACTGTTGTGAGAACATGAAGTCAGGAAATAGTGTCTGATCAGCACAGTATTTTCCAGGTGCCTCACTTTCAGATCTCTCTATTCTCAGTCTCCATTGTAGCTTAGGTACTTGACATCTGTAGTTATACTTCCAGACATGCCTTTTTAAAGCCTACAAAGTATCCTTGTTTTGATTGACTGAAAATATCTATATTGCGTTGATATTTCAGAGTTGAACATCTAGTTAAATGTTTTAAAAAATGTCACCCATCCCCCTTCTTACAGAAGATGTTAATTCCTTTTGAAGCCTTTATAAAAACAAAGAGTATTTAAAAATTATTATTGTTCTAGTGAGATCTTCATTTTAGGTTGGAAAGTTGGCACAAATTCTGTTTTATTGTTTGTCTTTTGGAAGTGTATTTTTCCTAGCCAAAAAGTGTTTTAAATATTCTTAAGGCAGAGAAGCCCTACTGCAAAAGTGTCCATCATAGAACTGGTGGTTAACTTTGTACATTCCTTTGTTGTTGATGTAGACCCAACAGTAAAATAATACTTGACAAATCGCCTGATGGTGTGCTGCAAAAGTAAGGCTCCTTGGTAGGTAGCTGATAGAGCAAGAGATCAAAGGCCCTCTTTGGCTAACTACCCTATACTTTTTAAATTAAAGTTCTTGAGAGTTAGATAAAAAAAGTTGGTGTCCACTCTGCCAGATACTCTAGCTGTGTGGGAAGAATCCAGAAGTTCTATGTGGAAATGTCTGGAAGGGAAAACACTAATTGCTATTAAGACTGGAGAAGCACAAACAGGTCTCTCTGTGAAATCAGCAAAGGAAGAGCTTGACAATGTATTAAGTTTCAGCTTGTGTAGAAAACAGCTTGAAGCCCTAACCAATTCATTATAACTTGTTGAAAAACTTCTCATTTTTTCTGACAAAAAAAATAGGAAATCAGCTGAAATTGACATTTCTACAGGAGATAACTAATGGGAAGGTCTATGTAGTGGAAAAAAATTGAAATGAGCAATTCAATACTTTGATGTTCACCAGGCCTTTCATGTTTTCTTAAAAAACTGAAATACTTAAAAACCCCTGAACTGGTAACTTTACATTTCTGAAGTGGAGAAAAGAGAGAAATTGACTAGCAAGTACTGTGCATTGCTCTTCCAGCCACAGCTGCAGCTGATGACTAATAAGGCTGGTACACGGCAGGATAGTTCTCCTTCCTAGGTCTTGTGTAGCTTCAACAAGCTGTGGGTGATCCTCCATGGAAGCAGATTCACAAACCCTGAAAATAGATTTCTAATGTGATTAAATATCAGAGCCTAATTAGAAGTAACCCCTCTGGACGGGCTTTTTATTGCTATATATAGAAAAGATTTTCCCCCTCTTACTTCAGTGGATCAGGGTGCTCTTTTGTCATCTCATGTGTTCTAAATCTGTTCAGTATTTTCTTTTCCATCCACTTGGAGCTTTGCTCAGAACTAAGAATATCATCCTACATTTCCTGGGGAAATACAGAGCATGTGATAGGCTTGGTATGGTCTTTCCTTTCAGTTGTATTAATATTACTTTTGATGAGTTGTTCTAACTTAGGGCTACAACTTTGGCAGTAGAAAACTCCTGTGGGATTTTGTGCCTTGCCTCTCTTCTTTTTCTTGTTAGGTCATTTCAGTATATCAACGATCTTCTTTTGTTAACCATTTAATTTACCAAAGGAAAGAAGTTGTGGGGAGCTCTACCTTTCCATGGCTCAAGCAAGGTTGTTGGCAAAGCTGACATTACAGGTAACATGCTACTATGTCTCAGGCACTAAGTGGTTCCTGCCAGACTCTGAGGTTCCAGAATGTCTTCTGAGCAAATCCTGTCCCGGTGCTGCTGTGAAGCTTTCCATGATGTTTGTATTCCTCTTTTCTCAATAGCTATCCCTCTTGTCACATTGCTTTTCCTATTCTGCATGTTATTCAAGTATTTCTGTGAGATAGTAGGACTGTGTTGCTGTTGATTGGCTTGAGATACACTGCTCGCATGTGAGCATGCCAGCATAGAGAAGGTGAAGAGTATAAAGGAGGTCTTAAACCAGTCTCAGTTTTATACCTGTGGTGTGAGGGTTCTGCACTAAAGCCCTGATTGTATACTCTGCCACTACTCACTTTAGTTATTGTACTTTCTTGTTGCTGCCTTTAGATAAAATTAACCCCAGTGATATTTGCCAGGAGTCAGTTGTTTAGTGTGCTCGCTATTTAGGGGTTTTTCTGTGATTCAGAAAAAGTAACCTAGCCTAATGGATTCCTGAAGATAGGAAGTCAACTGTCTGGCATATACTTCAATTCCCTAAAAATGCCAGTCCAGTTTCTCCGCTTCCCCATGAAGAATATGCAGAAAAATGGATACTTCTTGCTGACAGATTTTTTTTTCTATATTAAGTTGTTTCCACTTGTAAAGTTGCTTGAGCTGATACCAAGAAAAGGACAGGGTGAGTAAGTTGCTTAGCATAGGAACATTCACATCTGGCACAACTTTTCTTATAATTTCCATGTCAAGCGTACTTTCGTACGGCAGACAAGCTGAGAAGGGTTAGTACCTACCACATCTACCCTGGTTGTCAAACTCCCCTGAGTTCCCAAGACTTCTGATTTTCTGTAGAGATCAAGACTTTTCATCATCATTCAGATCAGAAATTTTGATTTAGTCTTTTATCCCTTTGCATCCAGCTTCATTTTCAGCTGTGGATGAAAGGAGAAATGAGAAGACGGTCAGACTCACAAGAGTTTATAGTCATTAAACTAGCATTGATTTCAGTAGGGGGTAGATGCCTGAGGACTACTGTTCCTCCAGTTTTAAGTGACGGGTGGTTTATTTGTGAGCAGGGGGAAGGGGGAACAAAGGTTGGATGTAATGTTTTGAAACAAGAAAGGCTAAATTTATCACACTGAAAAGAACAGAAATAGATGAGACAAGTATGTTGATTTGCTGGGCTGTACGAGTTAGACTCTTACTAAAAAGTAGTTGCACTCATTCTGTTTACAAAAGTCTGGACCCCTGAGAAATACGATGAGTATTTCATTGGTGGGTGAAAATCTAGTTTTATGTTTGCATTGTTTGGGTGCTGGCATGAGAAGATTAGTAGAGATTTGAGAATAGAAAGTCATGTTAGTATCATTACAAGCAAAGGAAGAAAGGTGTTTTTCAAAGAAAGGTGTTTGACCACCAGACTTTGAATTTCCTTAATCACTTCTGAAAGGTTGTTCCGTATCTAGGAAATCTAGACACAATTTTTACCCTTATTTTGATGCCTTCAAATTGTTTCAGTTCACAAAGTTGCTACGTGATTGCCAATGGGATTACAACTGAGACACCTGTGTTATTGCAAAAGGGTAAGAAAAGACCCAGGAAACTGTTTCCTCTGGCATGTGTTATACGAAGGGCTTCTCCAGACCTGTAGGTTGTTTGTTCCCTTTGCTTCTTACAAAGCAGTACTAATTTGTGCTTATCAGAGCATCCAGACTCACTGTTGTCCAAGACAACCCCCTCCATTGCTAATTTGTTGTTATGGATTTAGCAAAGGTGCTCCCTAAACCCAGAAGGACGAGTTGCTGAGAGATGCAAAGAAGAGAGCAAGAGCATTTTCAGCTTTGCTTGGTTCACCTCATCTCCCAGCTCCTGATAGGCTGAACACTGCTGAAGGAAAAAGTTCATGTAACAGTTCTGAAGGCCTTTTATGGTCAAGTTTTTACTTAAAGGATGAGAAAAAAACCCCAACAGAATAAGCATAAAGTTCTAGTTTATGGCTAACAACAGACCTACAAGCATTACCCTAAGTTCTGAACAGTCACTGTTTCCACTTACCTCCTCATACTGTTTTGGTGTTTGGATACAGATGATTGGCTGGTTCTACTATAAGCGAAATATTTTGGGACCTAGTTGTGTCTCCCCCTTCACTTCAAAATTAGTCAGCAGGTGTGAGCTATACAAATGACGTTAATAACTCCTTTTCACATGGATCCCTGGGTATTTAAAATATTTTCTTTTGACACATTATGTCTTTGTCCAGTCTAGCCTTCTCCAAATTACTAATATATTTATCTCTGCACATGACACCGTATATATAGGTTCTGTTAAGTCCATGATCTCTGTGTCACCAGCTTTCTGTAGGAATCACATGTAACATGTTAGTGCAGGTGTGGACTTAGTAGCAAAAATCTTGGTGGGATATGTTCATAAGAACAAGCCTTCTTATTCTCTAACTTGATATGGGGTTTTGTCCTATAGCATGTCACTCATTCTTTGGACACAACTAGAGGAACTTTTAAAAATATTAATCTGTGAAATGAGAATAATTATTACTTTCCCACTTCCTCTGAAAGTTTAAGTTCTAGCTGTAGGATCCACTGTTGTCTTCACAAACCTTTTGCGGTTTCACAGTCTATACAGAGATTCAGCAACATACATAAGTGAGAGTTCTGCTTATCTCAGTATGCACCAAACTACAGGAAAATCTACTTAATTAAAAGGAATTCAAAGAGCCAAGCAATTTATTTGCTGAGAGAGTTCAGACACAGTGGATTCAACACCTCACAAAGAAAAAGACTTTCATCAGCTTCATTTTTCAGCATTTGTTAGTCCCATGCAAATGGAGAATATATCTGTTCGTATATGGATAGCATTCTGCAGGCTAAGAATTATCCTCTGGAGAATAAATGTTCTACACTATTAAAAAAGCACATCCTTCTAAAGATGTGTCCTTAATGTAGCTGTGATCTCATTTAAAGAACATCTACACTTCCTGACAAAATTTGACTATTACTGCATGTGCTGTAAAGATACTTTAGAAGGTTTAAATTGTGTTGGTGACACATCTGTTTTTCAGTAATGCATTTCAGTGTATTAATACTTCACTGCCAGGATCTAGGTGCCCTATGCATGGTCCTGGACTTTGTCTCTCTGGATTTTTTTAACGTCTATTCTAATTTTAGATATCTCAATAAAATGCAAGTGCCGTATAGGATATCTTTAAAACACGTCAGTTGTTTATTGGTTAATGCTGACATATTTGTTTAATTGATGTATTAATTGTTACTAAACAAACAATTTTCAAAGTGAAATTAAAAAAATATAAAATTAATGTCTGAACATCAGATTTTATATTCAGGAAACATTAATTGTTCCAGGTTAACTGTTATAATGTTTTCAGTGACCTTTCAGTGTCTTTTTGTTCTTCCCCTTAACTTATTTCTAGAGTCTTGTTGATATGCACTGAAACTTCAGTTCAGATATGGCCATACCAGTCTCTATTCCATATTCAAAAGAGATACTGCACTAGAATTACAACTAATTGAATGTATTAATTTTATTAATTTTCAGAAAAAGTACAACACAAAATTTCTTTCACTTTTGGGTTAGTAAGATTTCAGTAATATCTCAAATTTTAAGACTTAGTCCTTTCAGTGTTGGATTCTTTTCTAATCCAGGGCATTATTTAGTTTATTAGCTATTGCTGTTCATTCTGCTGAGTATTGTGCTAAGAATGGTGAACTCGCTTCATCAAGGGTATGAAAACATGTCTTGGGCTTTGTATGAATCAAATATCTATGTGAACAGCTTTCTCAAATTCTATGAAATCCTGAATAATCACCCATTTTTCAAATTATGGTCACTCACTTGTTCAAAAACTCAGTACAGAATAAGCTGACAGCTACCTCAGCTTTGTATGTCCATACTTGTGTCTGCAGCATGTCTTCTGCTGAGTGGACAAAGACAGCTAAAAAACCCTGAGGAGGGTTTTTTTGTGTGGCTGGATAAGTGAGGTATCCTTCACTGCATATTTTGAGCCTGATGTTATTTTCCCTAGAGCCACCGGGTGTCAGCGTAGGACGCAGCTATAGGGAGGCAGATACTGCCTGGGATGGCGGTGACTACAAAAAGGATTTCACGGTAAATTTTGCATGGTTTCATCGTTAAATGCTGCTGAGATTGGGTGACTTCAAGGTCATGGTCCATTACAGTGATAGCCCCAGGCAGGCTTCTGCTCTTTGCAAGTCTCAAACTCAGCATCAGTTGCTGATTTTTAATTTTTTTTTTTAATTTTATTTTTGGTAGAACTTCAGTTCTCCAGAGATCTGGGCAGGGTCCTACCGGCAGGGATACTCTTCTTCCCCTTGGTTACCCCATTGCTCAAGGACATGAGGTGTTTTTCTCACTTCAGCCAACTGACAGCATAAATATGCATTTCTGTGCTTGCACATTTCCTCTTCTATTAATGACTGCCAATCTGCTCACAGCATATCTACTGATTGCATGCTGCCACACTGGAGAACAGCCTGCTCCTTTCCCTACTGATGCTATGGCCTGAAGTGAAGCTTTTTATTAAACGAGAGAAGTAGGTGAGGATTTATCTTGCTCTTGGGAGCTGCTGGCTTGGTTTTTTTTTTTCATACTCTGCTCTGTAAAAACAATTAAAATGGTTCGTAATGTACTTAAGTGTAGAAGGTGGCAGTACATTGCCATTGGTATGTGGAAAACTCAGATGAATTAAACTGGCATTATAGCCTGAACTGCTAACTCAGCAGTTGTCTGATTTAGGGATATATAAAAGTGGTGATCAGGCCACAAAGACTTTGAAAACACAGATAGCATGTAGTATTGTGTTTCTTGAGTGGGAACCAAAAGCTACTCATTTTGTCAAACTGGTAGAGATCTTGGGTTTTTGTTCCCTCTTAAGACATGTAGGCTCATTAAGCTAACACTGGGCTTCATGCAGCTGTCAGCACTTTTGTTTTGTTTGATTTTGGGATTCTTTTGGTTGTTGTGGGTTTTTGGTGTTTTTTTGGTTTTCTTTTGGTTTTTTTTGTTGTTTTTTTGTTTGGTTTGGTTTTTTGTTTTTTTTTTTTTTCTTTTTTTTTGTTTTTAATACAGCCACTACTTCACTCTTCTCTGTACTCCAATCTGAGAAAATTTATATACATGTTTTTTACCATTCAGTGCTATTCGGTCTTTGCAATAAAAATGGTTGTTAAAGGAATATTAACTCAGTTTAAGAGACAGAAGATGCAAACTCGTGAGGATCTTATTGTGGCTAATGCCATAGCAAGCATGATGAGGAACTGAGCTATTTATTGCATCTGTGTGGAACGGTATTTTTCATTTTAACCATATCTCAGTGTAGGTGTCTGCCATAATCATAGCAGTTGTATGCTATAACCATAGCATCGAGGTAGGTGGGAAAAGCACTCTAATATTGCAATTTCTCTGACAGTTTCTTAGACTCAATAGGAAACCTGAAAATGTGGCAGTCGAGTGAGGCAGCCTGTGTAATGTACTTTGGGGAACTATCATTACAATTAACTAGAATTACTATGTAAAGGTTCTTCTATTCTGAGGGTAGTCTGAAGTTTTAGACAGAACAGGACAGCAGGTGTCACTATACTAGTAGCAAAACCAGGAACAGTAAAATCTGTACCTTACTGCATTTCTTTTTACTCTTTACAGTTTTCATCAGAGTGCTAGTGCCAGTGCTAGTAGGTAAAGGTGCCAGTAGGGCCTTGCAGCCTGTTGCAGCAGTCGATGTGGGAGAGAAAGATACATGCAGCCGTGAAGACATAAGGAGTAGTGATAAGATAGTAACT